>JANHGB010027994.1:0-27369 GCA_026283785.1 Coracopsis vasa | reverse complement strand
TACTGAATTGCTGCCAAAGAAATGCCCCAAACCAACTTTCCCAAAGCAAAGAGAAGGTGGCTCAGGAGGATGCTCTAAAGATATAAATTAAACTACCATTTTCTGAAAGGAAACAAATAGATAAAAGCAACACAACACATGCATCACAAATGAAGTTTCCCATTACAACCTAACTAGAGAGTTTGTATCCCTGTAGAGCATCCCACTGTCATACATGGAGATGCAGAAGGACAAGCTCACCATCTCAATTCATCATTCTTAAAGATCATATCTGTTATACCCTGATGTTACTAGCTTCATTACAAGTGATGCTTGACCAAGTCCAACAACTATATATAAACATACATGCATGAACATACGCATCCAGACACCAGCCTCCCCGCAATTCAAAGCGCCCAGCAATCATTTACAGATTATGAACAGGCATCACTTCCCCCCCCACCCCCACCAGCTACTCAAGAGGCAGCCCTCTTCTAAAATAGACCGTAACAACCAAGCAACAGCACCACTTCACAACAAGAAATGAAGTGGAATTGTTCCCAGATTTGAAGTCAAAGAAGATATCAAAAGTAAACAGTATGTAATTACCCAAATGGCAATTTGCCAGAACAAAAATTGCCTGAGCCAGTGACTCCCTTTTCAGAGGTGGAGGCCTTGACAATTGGGGTTACAAGCCCAACCAAGATTAAATCAGAGAAGCTGGACTCACAAACAGAAGTGTGACTCCTGGGCCCAGAAGAACTGTCAAGAGAGGAAAACTCTGGAAGCTGTTTAAAGGTCCGGCTCTTTATGGATTCAACGCATTTCAACATAGCTTGTGAGAAGTAAGGTAGTAAGTGGTTATGCACACAAAGAGTGCATGTTTGTTCAATGCTTCTCACAGTTATCTGACAATACCTGCAGTCTGGTTACAAGTGGGGGGACGATGAGGAAATGGAGGAGTTGTGAAAAATCAAACCACAAAAGTGATCCTCACTCATATTCTAAAAATTAATTCCCAGAAGATTATGGTACTATTAATGTAAAACTGAACCCCAAGAGATTATACTACTGTTCATGCTATTAACCCCTTCAACAGGTTTCCCCCCGTTAAAAAGAAAAAAGCAACTTCACAAAAATTAACATATCTACAGCAAAATGTGGGGTGATTCAGAGGGACATTTGAGAAGAGTCTGCACTTAGCATTCTTCCCGTCACAGGAACATGGCAAGGTATGTTTTTCTGCTTATTGTGTCGCTAACAAACCATGCAAGCAAGAAAGAGGCACTTGAGGTAGATGTTTCAGACCAGTTTAAGTAATTTTATAAGTTAAAATGAAACCCTATGCTCCCAAAAGTCATCCGAGATCCTGAAGAACAGTTCAAAAATTTTGTGACTACACTCAAGCCTGAAAACAGTGTATCAGGATATAAGGAAATCTAAGGAATCCAGTTTTACAGAACATTTTAGTAAGGTTTCAGTAACTTTTTGGTCAGGCTAAACATACGAGTGAACGCAGGTCAATTTATGGGTTTTGGCGGAAACTATACAAAATGTGGTGGTTTCAGCTGAGTTTCGTTCTGAGGTTTTGGTTTTATTCAAAGCCTGAACTCTAAGGGAAACTAAAGGAACATGAAACCGTGCAACATAAAACAGAACTATATTTTGCATGAACACTGAAAAGGAGTCACTGTCGTGAAGCGGGGAGAGGGGCAAAAACCCCAACCAATGAATAGACCGGAGGCTTAAAATTCATCATATGTATAATGCTAGTTCCAATCTTCACTATTCCCATCTCTGAGGAGTCATTCATCATACTTCACCCAGCTCAGAGATCTGAGGTCAAGAAAAGCTACTTTTCATTCATGAAGCCTTCCATATTTTTAGTTGGAAAGACATTGCTCCATATCACCCATTAATATTTTCAGTCAGGTGCCAAGATTAAGATAACAGCATTTTATTTTTTCAGGTTTAAATCTACAAACACTTATATCTTCACATATATCCTTCTTTTGAGATGTACCCAGTATCATCATCTTTGACTACGCACAAAAACAATGCATCATGAATGTATAATAACATCTTCATTTGCTTTGCAGCGTGGATTTTTGTCTGGTTAAATGTCTAAATTATTCCCACTTATAGGTTACCCACATATAGACTGAAAGCTGAACCCATTTGAGAATTAGCTTTTAACAGCTGACCTGGTGCCTCAGCAAGTGTTTTGCCCAGTTTCCTGGGAAAAAGCACATTCATGAGCAAGCCTGGAATCACAAACCTTGCACCAGAAGAGGCCAAGCATGTTAATACTTTTCACAAAGCAAGTTCAACTGCCCTACTGCTACACTGCTCAGTGGCCAAGTGACAGAACAGCATTCAATATTATTTGCAGAGAGAGCCATCTGCTTGCCATCACACAGGATGGTGAAATCACCTACCAGTAAGCAAGAAAGGAAAGGAATGACAGACTTCAAAAATTAAAAATAAAAGGAAGAGAAAAGAGGAAAGCGAGCAAAACAAGCAAAAAGTAAAACAAAAATGAATTATTTAGAGCCACATCTCAGCTTACTACTGGATCTATTAACATGATATCCCAAATAACTATGGGCTTTCCTCACCATCCTCACACTAACTGCTACTGCATTCTTATAAATTGCTATGTTACATCAAACACTCTGTATTTTTAATATCCCTGTAGTATCTGCGTAATTATATGCATTATAGTTCTGTATTTTCACATCATTGAGGAATGATGGCTGCAATTCACCACCTCTGTGCTGATGACTCCCACATCTCAGTCTCAACCAATCTTGTTCTATCTAAACACACATTGCAGCCAGTTTTACTTATCTTACAACTGTTAAAACCTTTTTCTGTCTGCTACTGAAGACTCAACCACAGTGGCTTCAGACACACTGATGGGACAGCACTTTTTTTTCCACTTGCTTTTAAAAAGAGACAGACTATAAAGCATCTAATGGAATTGCTGGATATCTGCAGTTAAAGTCAAAGGCATTAGAAAAGATCATAGCATGCTTCTAGGCTCAGTATGTAAGCTCTTCAACGAGTGATTTAGAAAAATCATTATGGGTTTTAACAGGAAGAAAAAAAAAACCAAACAAAAAAAAACCCACAATGAAACCCCACTCCTTCCATCTGGCTGGTAAAACAACCTACCAACAAGTTCAGTTCATTATAGGCCAACATCAAATTTGCACTTCCTACCTAGTAATGGCTATCAAATTGTATATAGCAATTTTAAGAGATCAACTGCAAATTAAAACATGAAAAAGAACACTAAAGTTAAGTACCTGCATAGGACCTGCAGCCCTTTTCTCTGCTACCATGCACATTTTCCACCACACCCCCAGTGCACATAACCTACTGAAAGAGCTCACTTACTGCAGAGTCGGTTTTTACTGACCCCTCAGCTCAGGTGTTGGCATTTAGCTAAATCAGCTAAATTTGGAACTGCTGCTCTGATTTTCTCCAGGCTTGCAGAGGTAGCTTGGGGCCACGTAGAGAAGGGTAATGTTTTGTTAAAGGACCCTTGGAAGAGGTGATATTAAAAGTGGTTAGGGTACAGCCAGCTGTTGAGGCATGTGAAGCTGGAAGAACCTGGAGCAGACACAAAATCAAAGTGGGTCTCCTTTCCACTACTGCTCTCTGATCCATTGCTAGCATGGGAAATCATGGCCCCAGTCAGAACAGTAATGGTCACCCAGTAAAGAGGAAATGCAACCTCAGTGTAGTATTTTTTATTTCATCAGTTAATTAGTGCCACCATTGGATCACCATCACTCCATTAGGTGTGCCAGCACTTCAAGGAGGTGTCATACACAATACATGCCACGGAAGAGTCAGGAGATGTTCCTGTGTAGCTAGTTCTCCCATAGGTCTTCAGTGCTGTGAAATATAGCAGCAGTACTAACCAAAGCATACTAAGTAGCTGCTCAAATTTCAGTTCCTGCCTTGCTTATTTTGTTCACCCATCAATTCTGTCATGCACAGCTTGCTTAGGAGTTCACCCTGTTCTCAACCTGTAACTGCGAGGGAAGAACAGACTCAATAAAGGCTCAGAGGTTTTGTTCAAATGGGTGTAAAGAGAGAATTTAACATTCACACATCTTATCTAAACGGTCCAAAACTCCTTCTGGGGAAAAGAGAGAAAGAAATCTAAAACTCTCTGGACTTTCACACAATTTTCCCAGCTCTCCCGTCTGTTACACAGACTAGACATTTTGCAGATTTCTTGGAGAACTTCCTGGCAACCACCAGCAATCACCAGGGCAGGATGCATATGTGTTAAACTGAAATCTTAAACAAAATCCTCTTTTTGAGCTTCAAACATTTTTTTCCTTTTTACTGTGAATTCTGGAAAATGGTTTAGTATTATTTTATTTCACTGCAGCAGTGAACCATACTGCACCTTAGGAGCAATGGTGCAGTAAAGCCTTAGGGGTTACCACATGGGTAACTTGGTAATGACCCTATACATATGGCCCTGCTAGGAAGAAATTGTGCAGGTCCTTCTTTTTTTCTGGACATCTTGCTATTTCTATGGTGCATTTTCTGGACATCTTGTTATTTTATGGTGCATTTTTTTTTCACTATATGCTTTTATATTCAGATCTAAACAAAGACCGCAACTTATTTTTTTCAGGCACACCCAGCTAAACAGACAGACTCTTCCTGATTATTGCATCAAACAACCTGGGATCCAAGAGGTCAATAGCTCAGTTTGCTCCAGAGCTGTTAATCAAGCCAGAATTAATACACTAAGCATAGGAAAAATTGTCAGTTAAAAGTCAATAAAAGACTTTGTGAATCCCTAATAGCTTAACAGCTTTCTCTTGGATGGATGGCAGGTACTATGAAACATCCAAGTGTGACCCCACATCACTGTTAATGTGTAGTTAGTTGTTTTTTATGTTCAAGGACATTGTGGAAGTTCACAGCTTTCACCAACCTTTCTCCTTTACAAATGGTGTGCATCATGGAGTGCAGAGGATGCCCACCTTTCTGTAGGCTTAAACATTGCATGAGGAAAGATTCAGTAATACACCCCACCCCTGGCAGTGCTCAAGGCCAGGCTGGATGGGGCTTTGAGCAACCTGGTCTAGTGGAAGGTGTCCCTGCCTGTGGCAGGGGGTTGGAACTAGATGATCTTTAAAGGTCCCTTCCAATCCAAACCATTTTATGATTCTATGATACCCGCAGCATATGCTTAGGGGGAATTACGGCAGTCTGGTGGTATGGACCAGCAGTAACTTGTATTGCATAAACGTCCTCCCCTTTCACAGACAGCACCTCACAACTGCTGGCACAAGTAATACAAAATACTTCACAGTATTGCAAAACCTAGAGCATTATCAAAGTACCTTTTTGTAAAATTACTCAGCATCCTTAATAAACCTGTTAATAATTCATGAAGCAAATCACCTTGAAACCCCTGATTCAATTATGCTTTTGTAATCAATAAAAGTGTTCTCAGTATGCTGTTATTCACCCCAGAATATACGTAGGTAAAGAGTGAGGTAATATCACTTCCTTTACTCATAGGGAAGGTGAATTTTAGGTATAGCTACATACTAGATACAGAAAATGTGTAGAGATTAAGCTGCTTGCAGAAAGCCACAGAGGAGCTGCTCCCTGTGATGGGGTAAGACTTTGAGTGCTAATTCTGTGCCCCATTCTGGCTGACTGCAGTCCTTCACTTCTCTTGGGAGTCATGCATTAAGTAAAAAAAAAGTAAATAAATAAATAAAAGGAAAAAAGATCTGAAAGTGTTAAAACTAAGTGCAACCAAAACCAGGCTTCAACACAGAGTGGGAGAGCAGCGAACCAAAAAGAGAGAAAGCGAGAGTCACCATGAACTTGCTAGAAAGAAGACCAAGGGAAGCACTACAAGAGGGTTTGAGATGGAGTAACACACTATAATGACTTGAAATCCAACTGCTAAATCTTGTTTTGCTTTCCAGAGTAAATTGCTGACAGAGGAAGTCAAATTCTGGATTAGTGCAGTGACACATCTGTACACTTAATATAAACATAGAACTGGGAATGGTGAAGTCAGTGGGAGATACAAGTGCTCAGCACCTCCTAGGAGATATGTGTTCTGCAATCAGAAGCATGAGTGCAGCATGTCTGGGAATAATCACGCAAATCTGAATTGCACTACCTCACATAACAACAGCATTCACAGTGCAGAGATCGAGACTTCAGAGAGCCTTTATAGGCACCTTTTCACCCAGAAACAAAATTTCTACAAATACTATGCATTGCAAAGGAACTAAGACTCACACAGAAACAAAGAAATTCCCACTGGCAGCCAAATCTTAAATATTACTTCTAACAATCAGGGACAGAGCAAATGCCATTAGGCCTCTGGCAGATCAAGTAAAAGCTATCAAAGTCTTAAACTAAAAAATACAAATGCTGAGCACTCCTCAATTCCTCTTCAAGACCAATAACTGTCCAGTAAGTAAACTTTAATAACTAACAGAAATCAAGAAAACTGTAGCAAGCTGCTCAATAATACTTTGCTAAAGGGGAAGAAGGATAAAAATAATTTATGTATATTCTCTGTGATCCTGCTGCAAAAATCTCACACAAAATACACAAATCATTATTTTATTTAAAAGAGGGGACAAAAAGGTAATAATCATAGTTATTTGATCTAATTATTCCTAAAGGAATCCGTAAGAGACTAGAAAATATATAAAACCCACCACTCCTGATCTGCTACCTGGGGAGAATAAAAAACATTCTAGTAAGAAACATAGGTGAAAAAATAATGAAATTAGCATCTCCAAATTGTTTAAAAAAGGATCTTCAGCCTAAAGAGAATTGACAGCATAGCTTTAAGGGTAGATAAATGGCTGCCTCAAGGATCTGTCTTACCTCCTCTTTTTTTTTTAAGTAATACCTTCATTTGCATAGTAATAACCCAATTATTGTAAGATTAGGTGACAGAAATCTCATTATTACTGTTCCTACAAAACAGTCGATATTCCATTCAGTACCTTTTCGTGTTACACACCTTAAAACATAATTATTCCAATATATGCTCATTCATCTTTAATGCAATTTCTTTAATAATAATAAAAGAGACTCCTCCTGTAGTTGTTAGGGGGTTTTGGTTGAATATATTAGTGCTAAAACATGATTTTCCTCGTTCAGGCTGCTATAGAAACAAGCAAAGCCAACCAACTGCTTAGGGGCACGCTCCCTCCCCTCTTCCCAAGAGGGAGTCCACCAAGAGGCCTAAAGCACATATGTTAAAATATGTTGCAACAACTCTCTCTCTCTCTATCTCCCCACTCCCTGCTTCTTCCCACGCTGAGAGCTGGTCATAAGACAAGCTTGCAAACAAAATCAAATATATAGTAGCATCAGGCTTCTGAGAGTTATTTGTGTTTAGGGCTTGCTGTTACAGGAACAGGGGGAAGGGCTGTGCTTTTAGGGCTGCGGGACAAGAAATCAGAGCAAGCACACAGAGCCACAGGGCTTACCTGCCACAGGCTTTCTCAGTTTCAATTACAAAGATAATAAATGCGATAAGTGGTCAGTTACCAGATTAACAGCAGAAAGGAAATGGGGAAAGGAGATAGGGCTGGCTCCATCAGAACACAGCACCACACATGTTCCACTTCAAAAGGATGTCATGAACAGTTATGGGAGCGGAAACAGCAGCTACTATTTCATCATGTCTCTCGGTGTATGCAAGGTAAGACTAAGGAGCCTTTTACAGGCAAATCCGCTGTACCACTCCCTCAAACCCAAAAAAGGCTGGAAACAACTGAGAGTTGGTACCACCAGGTATCTGGTGGGAGCATGTACAAGACCAGTCAGCACTCCAAGCCCAGTGCTTAGCGATCAGTGGGTTTCACAGTCACTTACAGAGACTGAGAAGAAAAGGACTGCAAACAGTCATCCTATTTACAGACATATTCCCCCTCCCAATATACCCAGGGCGCATAGGGCAGCACTGCAGGAGAAGTCGGTGGAAGCCATTCTTCATATAAATACACAAATTCAGCTTGCTTGGCTTCCAGTTGATCGCTTATCCCACCATCACTAAAAGCAGTAAATACAAGATGCAATTTCACAGGAGTTATTTACTGTTTAATTTTTGTGAAAGCCTTCTGTCAAAATGGCATGAAGGAGAAGTAATTTGGCCAAGCTCCGATTTTTGAAGTCCTTTACAATCAACAAGCCACCGCCGGTCCGATTAAAAAGGAAAAGCGTGTGTAGCTGGAAGCCATCCCTGGGTGGAAGAATTCCAGGATTTTTGCAGGGTTGGGAACACAGCTTGCTGATTTGGGGGGTTAGGCAGACCACCTCCATCCCCGATCACTACAGGGCTAAACATGAGGGAGAACTGCATGGCTGCCTCTTTACACTGCTGTGGATTTTACAGAAGGAGAAAATATCATGTGCCAGCGCACAAAGCTGACAGGGAAACAACCATCCCTGGTGCTGCCCACAGGCCTGTGTGGAGGATGACCTCCACTGCAGAATGGTTGGACCTTTCCTCTGAAGATTTTGACCACTTGCCTAATAGTTCTGGTTTTGAAAAGTTTCCAATTATACCATGTTCCACAGAAAGCAAATTAAAATGACTGGTTTTTACTTGAAAAATAAAATAAAGCAGTGAATATGCTAATGATTTTTCCTTACATTCTTATCATCTCATTTCATGCCTTTAAACAGAAAACCTTGTGAATCTTACTATGAAAATTATCAACAAAGAAGAAACAGCCTTCCATCTTACACCAAAACTTGGAGGGCTGAGTTTATACCATCCTGACCCAATCTGACTGAAATTGAAAACTTTTCCTCTTCCGTTAATAGCTTTTCCAATTCAGCAGTTCAAAGCTGCAATCCCTCACAGCCTATGCAAGGATTTGGGATCATTTTATAAATCTGTGTGGCAAATGAACATGAAAGAGAAACTCTCCTTATGGCTGGGAACTATCCTTTAGGGGGGAAAAATGTTATTAGCTTTTTAGAGAGCATTTGCAAGGGTAATTTGCACTACAGCATCTCTTTTTATTGGCCTTGCAAGCAAGTGTTGAAACAATTTGTTTTATCATATATATTCACTTTGCATAGGGACCTCATGTGAAATGCTCCCCTTTAAACAAGGAACAATGGGTTCAAAAATCAACACTAAAAAAGGTCGAGTGTGGCAATGATTTCTTTCAACATGGAAATATTTAAAATGAAGGAGGAAAGGAAGAAGGAAAGGATAAATGAAAAGGGAAAGGAAAAGCTTCTGATTTAGTCTATCATAACTTAAGGCAGCTATGCCAAAGCTCCCAGTTTGGTCCAGCAATTTCACAGGAATTATAACAGGATGGTAAATGCTACTCCTGGACATCATTTGTATTTCATTACTTCTTATGAGTCCTTGAGCAAAACCAGGGCCTCACCATGGGAGATTCTGCTCAAACAAATGGTAAAGAAACACCTTTACCATCCCCAGACAATTCACAACATCCAGCTGTAAGTCAGGATTACCATAACCTCTAAAGGACAGTGGCACACGACGGAGCATTTAATACAAGGAGTATAGAAGTCAGTGGAAATCTTTCCCTTCTTTCAGTGTGCTTTGACTCAAAGCCACAGACTGCTCCTGAAAAAATCAGTAGTTCTCTTGCGCTGAAACATCCAAGCCATCTCACCCTGCTCTGTGGGACAGTTCTTGAACATAGATGACTCTGAGCAAACAGAACTGATCTCTCATTTTGGTACAACAAAATGTAGACTGTAGATCTCCAGTTCTGAAAGTAGCATTTCATTCTGCCAGAGCAAATAACTTCCATTTTAAGGAAGGAAAAAAGTATTAATTACAGGACTAGGAAACAATGCTACATTTGCAGTGAGGTTACATATCACTTGAAGTGGAAAACCAGGGAAAGTACTTTCTTCCAAACAAAATCAGTAACAAAAAGATCTATGGAAGTGTAACAAGAAATAAAAAAATCAAAGGTCTCCAGTTACATATGTTTCTAGTGCTGATCCCTCCCTACAGCAAAAATTCAATTTGCAGATGACAGGCCTGCAAGGCAGTTTGCTAGTGCAGATTCCTTCTCCTTCTACTGGAGTTCAAGGGATTCCCAATGGGGGTAAGAGTCCATTCCTCACAGATTAAAATGATTTACTTCTTCAGCTGTTGTAACTTTTTCTGTCTCCCATCTCAGTGCTGTATTGGATAGACTAACCAGAACTTACCCAGCAATATTACTCACTCACTCTGACTTTTTCAATTAAATGCATTTTAATTGAAAATGTTTCTTAATGGGAAATGGCTAGTTCCAATAGCGAAATGCTCAAGCCCAGCATAACTGAGTTGAAGAAAACAGAACAAAATCCATTCCCCAGAACACCCCACAGGCCAGCAGGCAGAGCGCTCACCCAGTGCTGCTTCAGACGAGAGCCCTGAACCATGACTCCACATGTCTTGTGGGAGTATGTTAACCTCTCAGCTATGAACTACTCAGAAGTGGTGTCTTTCTCTCAAGGCTAGATTTGACTTCTGGGAGGGTGGGCTCTTTTTAACTTTTTTTTTAAGTGAAAATTCCTGAAAGCTTTCTTTTTCATTTTGATTCAGAAAAAGACAAGAACAGTGGGTTTTCTAAAGGTTACTGAAAAGTATAATGGGCCAGCACTTCAACTTTCACAAATCAACACAGCAGTATTTAAATCAGTGTAACCTTCTTGACTTTAGCTTTCAGCTTGACCCAACAGAAACAGAAATGATGTAGGCTTTTTACGTTCAATGAAAACCAGGAAGTGAAGCTGACCAGCAAAAAAGAGCAATTAATTTCTCACAAAATCTTGCCTAAGATAAGAAAAAAGCAAAAACAAACAGAAAAAAAAAAATCTGATTTTTTAAAACATTTGTTCATGCAAAGTTATAGACTCAAGTCTCATGTCCTTAGTTTATTCTCACTGGCTCCTGAGCAACATCTGTAATAGCTTTTCCTCAAATATAAGGACATTTCACTGTACAAATACTGCATTAATAAAAAAAGGCCAAACTCTGCTTCACTTGTTCATGACGGAATTGCCACTTGTTTACTCACAGTAGTAAGGTAAACCTGTTTGGCCTCATGTCATCAGCTCGAAAGGCAATGTATTTTATACATTGACATCCCCATCAATATTAAGTTCAGAGGTCTTGTCTCTTTCAAACTGACTCATATAGGAAAACATAAAATAAACAATAACAAAAAATAATGTACAGCTAACAGTACAAGAAAAGACAGACAAACTTAGTAAAATAAATAAAACCTCAAACCATTGTACACAGTTCTCACTGATGCTTTGGTCAGCACTCTGCACCATCATAAACTGAACAAAGTCTGGCAGCTTTGAACAACAATTTAAGTCCAAAGCTTACTTACAATTTATGGAAAAAGTCAAATTAAAGCATCAAAGCACATGACTACATTTTTAACCAAGCCTGGGATACACTATTCTAACTGCATGAACTATTTCCTCCCACTTATCATGGCCATTATCAAGACTCACTATTTGGCTGCTTTGCAGTACATTGTGGTGTTTCCAAATGGAGATGCATATTATGATATAGATGATATATGATATATACCATATATATTATGATTATATACATGATTATGACATAGATGTAGATATGATATGGATGATACATAGATGCAGCTACTGTACCACCCATCTGATTTCTGCCAACATTACATACTTGTTAAGTATTGCATTAGTATTTAGTTGCAACATAAACAGGCCCATATTCAGCAAGTGCCCAGCTTTAAAGATTTGTTTAAGTGCTTACTGAAGTCCTTAAAGTTAGCCAGGTGTTTAAGAACTAAGCTGAATCAGGACCAAAGTCAGAATAAGTATTGACATGGTATAATATAAAGGCTAAATATGAAATGAATAATGAGGCCAACACAAAGCTCATTCAGCTGAATTTCACTGTCATTAAGCTACACACACACACATAATTCCTGGCGACATCTGATCTAATGGAACTCTAAGGTTAAGCAGAGTGATCGCTCCCATCTATTTCAGTGTGAAAACAAAATTACTGGTTTGTGAATACAGAAGTTCTCTCAGGAGTAAAGCTGTTTGTGACAGACTTGTCCACACATACAGCAAGGACTTAAATGTTTATCTAAAAACCTGAACAAAACATTTACCTATGATCCTGACAGACGTGTGATAAAAAAATGTAGAACGATTAATCAAATCGTACATTACACTTCATTTAAATCTGCAAATGAGTTGACAAAAATGTGGCTGTCTTTCTACTGTACCTCCCTTCTCAGATAACTTGATCACAAAAAAGAAAAAATTCCTTTTCATTAAATGTCTCAACGAAAACTGAATGGCTGATAGCGGAACCTGAGCTCTGACTATTCTGAATGTCCATCATATTTGTAAGATATGTTGTAATATTAACATTCTTTTGGTATAGCTACTCACATGTGGCTGAAACATTAGAAGTCAAGGTCTGAATCACACAAAGATCAAGTGTTAATGCAATATATATTCCTACCAGTGTGTGGCTTACATTATGGTCTGGGTAATCTGCCATCACACAATGTGTCACTTTCTATAAAATAAAACTTGGGAATTATTGAAGCCATTGTCATTTCATATGACAAAAATATCAATGTTAAATGTGCCTTTAAAACATTTATCAGTCACGTGTGTCAAGAAGCAAGAGATGAGGAATATTTCATGTGAGTAAAATGTGGATAAGTTAACTTGACAAGAACATGTATTCACTTAAGAACGGGATATGTCCCTCTTGGCATGGACATCATACTGTGCAGAGTCTCCAAGAATTTAATTAGAGATGTAATACAGTAATTAACTACTGTGTATTGAAACCTTCTGTAATTTTTTTTTTTTTTAATAGTGAATGCTGGAAAAAAACAACGGCACAGGAAAACAAAAGCTACTGTAAATCCACAGGCACTAAAAGGTGTGTGGTGGGCTTTGTCATCTCTTTGTTCCATAACTGACCTCACTTTGGACCTGACTACTTGTGACACCTTCTCTGAGTTACATAGATGATGCAATAAAGCCTGATTTATTTTTGACAGCTCTCCAGAAATAATTCTACTTCTTTAAAGAAAATCTCACTGCTGCTTTACAAAGTCAAAGGGGTAAATTCCCCCAGTCTCTAAATAGGCATCTTCCACAACATCTCAACTATTAAGTATTGCAGGGGTTATGCAGAAAATAAAAATAATTCCAAACCTAGATCCAAACACACAAATCAAACACTTGTATGCACTGAAAACAATTCCTTTACAAATGTACATGTCTCTCAGTGCTTTGTTTGGCTTCCACTAACATCAATATAGAGCCTTGTGGAGATTTTGTAAATAATCCAGTCCAAGTCAGGAAGTGGTAGTGAGCTTTACCTGAGATCCCTTTTCTCTTGCTGAAAACAGGGCCAAGTACAAGGGAAAGGGTGAAACCACACATTACATGTGCCGCTTCAGGCGTGTTTACTAGTAGAAGCAGGGGAGAGAACAGGGCAGACTTAACAAGGCCTGTTACTCATCTCCACCTATGGGAATCTGCAATTCAGCACAGACTCTTGGAGATCTCTAGGTTCACCTCTGATTCCCCTGAAAAATCAGCACTGAACTTAGTCCTTTCCTCAGAACTCTTCAAAATTTCATGTTTATGGCTAATATACTGGTCCCAGAGTAAAAACATGCACATGTATTATTCCATCTTGATCTTTGTTTGGGTGCGTGATCTTAACCACTTCTGTTATCATTTCTCCACCCATAAAGTAGGAATAATAGTAACTTAACTCTTTGATAAAGTATTTTGAAATCTATGAGTAAAAAGCACTATGAAACAGCGGAGTTTCATAATTAGGTGTTATTATAGTCTAAGCAGCATTTGTAAAAAATAAAGAGAATATAAAAGCATCCAGGCTCTGATTTATTGTTACTTAGTTCCTGGGGGTAGTCTTTCAGACTATCTTTGCCTTCTTCACTCAGCTGTACAAAGCATAAACTCAACATTACAGAGAATGAATGTTAATATGTTGAGGATAAATGCATCTATGAAGCATATGCAGACATGATGGTGAGACACACTTACCACAGCGTAATGAGTTGCCGCATACCAGCTGAGCCATAATTTTCTGTGTAGATGGTCTTAAACTGTTGCAACTGCCTCTGAAAATCTTTTAAACTGTTATAACTCAATCTCTTTGGAAAAGTAGCTCCTGCCTGAGTTTTCAAAGACAGAATCTTCATTGTCTGTGGAATCTTAATCTGTAATTCGTCTGCTGGGATGGGTGTGCTTCAGCCCTTGTACTTGGAAACAACAGACTTTTTGTTGGTTGGTGGAGCAGAGGCAGAGTTAAAAACAAAAATCTTGTCCAGTTTCCCCAGGATGCTTCCCATGACTCTTCTCACATTTGCTTAAGACTGATTTCCTGGCATCGGAAAAGTAAGCAGCCGTCAGCAGGGGGAAAGACATTCACTGCCACTGCATATCAAATTTGAGGCTTGCTACAAGGGACCCCTCTGTGTTCCCCCAAACAGCTCTTCCAACCAGTCGGAGCCCCAAGGGAAGGATAAAAGCACACAGAGATGAGCTTTCTGAGGGAAGCTGGAGAAGACATTTGCAGCCTGAGTGCCACCATCGCCAGCTACACTTTGACTGGTAAATATGGGCCAGGGTCTACAGTTGGCACAACACGGCTTGCAGCCCCACGGCCCAGTGTTCTTTCCTCTCCCTACATAGGACAGACTCACACATGATGTCTCATGGGATGTCTCTGCTTGCTGCTACTCCAAAATGAGCTAGGTATTGGCTGTGATGGTGGCCACTGCACTCCAACAACCACCACAAATCACGGGCTGTTAGCACTGTCTCCCTTCCTTGCCTTAGCTACTGGGGCTACATCAGCATTATCTAATGAAACAGGCCTTAAAACTAAATGGCACAACACTGCTCATCCTGCCCATACTGAACACCCAAACTGCCCACTGGGAATCGTGCCTGGCCTTTGGTGATTCCTACACCCTCTCTGGGCCCTCTTGGTGTAAAGGTTATTTGGCCTGTTCCAAAACCACGCTACCATGTCTTGTTCCAATAAGGTGAAAGCACAGACAGCAGCATACAGGGATCCAGGTTCTTGTCTCAGGTCATGGCTGGAGGTCACCCCTATGACCCTTTCTGAATTCACATCGCTCAATTCCTCAGTGCCTCAGTTCCCCCTCTCCATCTTCCCTTCAAAGGGCAGTGAATTGCCTTTGCTGAGCCCAGCAAAGGGTCCTGCAGCCTGGGAAGGGGCAGGGAGTACAGAGGCTTCTGAAGCCTCTTCTCTCCACACCACCAGCTGGCCACTCCTCATCAGAGGGCACCCCTACGAGAGCCAAATTTCACCTAAACCTACACTCTGGGACTTCCCTACCCGCTTCCTTGTCTGCTAGATGACCATGAGGACATACCAGCCTTAGAGATTAGGATTCCAGGTAGCTCAAGTCACAACTCCAGCCCCGTCCCAGGTCTCTGCTGTAAACCACCTAATGCACCAGCACAATCCAGCCTCCCCGCACTACCCCCTGCCTTCCTACCTCTTTCGTAATCCAGCTGTTTTCCACTTCAGAAAAAAATCCAAACAAAGCCCTCTCCTGTAATATACAAAATGGGAGGTACAGGAAGGTAATGTATTTCTGATTTCCTTCTCTAGGGATCAGGACCAGGGCCATTCCCTCGTCTTTATCAAATGCTAATCCTCCCACCTCCTCCTTGTAGACATGCAAGTTCTCCAGCCTCTTCCTCATTACATAAGGCACACGCATAATCGTTCTCCTCCCACAGAGCATCTCAAGAAACACAACTCTCCTCCTCCCCCTCAATCACACCAAGTCTAATCCCAGCACTTCCGACATTACCTGCGAAATAGCCATCAGTATAGTGAGAATAAATGGAATAAAGCACAAACTCTGCACACGGCTTAAACCACATTGTCATGACTAATCATTTATTTCAGTTTTCTACACAGTCTTCATGTACTGCTTTATACCAGCAACTGAAAATTATTTTTCTATTCACATTCAGTCTTTTTTGCCTTTTTTTTTTTTCCTTTTCTTGAGAGATGAGAAGGAGACAGGGTGTTCTTTTATCAGTGAATAGAAGATTTTGTTTTGGTTTGTTGGTGGCATTTTATGGCCATATTTAAAGACAAGTTCATGTTAAGTTCAGAGGAAAGGAATTTTCAAAGAAAATTTACTACAAAGCATTGTGGGGAATGATACGGAAAGTTGACAAAATTATGATAAACAATGAAAAAATAAATAATTAAGTGTTGTGAAACACTGCATCAGTATTTATCACACTGTTAACTTTTCTTACGGAAAATGCTTTATTGTCTGCAGTTTCAGAAAGAGATCTTAACCTAGGCTATGGAAGCAGAATCCAGCATATATAATGGGTTTGAAATGTAATTTTTTATATATATAGGAAAAAAAGAAAATGGCAAATATGTCTGTATGAGATAAGGCTTTCAGAACAAAATATAATACATGGAAATCCTTTCTTGAAGTGCTTTGTGGTCTTAAGGAGGTAGGAAACTTGAAACAGTAGTTACAGTAAATACAAGTCTAAACAAGGTGTGAAAAATTGGGGCATAGGCAGAAACAAAAACTCAGAAGAAAGGCTAAAAGAAGTGAGAGAAGTGATGTCTTATACAAACATGGCTGCTCTATTTACAGCTTTTTAAAAATCCATTTAAGAACTCAGTTGCAAATAAAAAGAGAAGGTCTATGCCCAACATTTAGGAAAGGTAGTAAGAAAATGAAGAGTAAGTAGAAAGCTGGGCACTCAGAGCTCCTAGCTCTAATTCCAGTCTGCCTGCATCAAATTGGCTAGGCTGTACCATCTCTTAGACCAGTTTCTTTCAAGGCTAATGGGGTGATAGCATTTTCCTCTTCAGCATGCTATCAAGATGAATTAACTAAATTATATTAACTAAGGCTACCTCACTGTCCTCCTGCAAATCTTCCGTCAGTGCTCCATCCTTGCCTTGATGTCTGCAAAGGATATATTGACTGCTGGGCAGCCGGTATATCAAGATATCTGCCTATAATAAGTATGTCTACATTAGCAAGCAATTTGGTGCAACAGAGGCAGAGCACTAGATCATAGCAGTTGATACTGGGGCACCTACATCTGTATTATCTGGGGCCCAGGTTTACTATCAGTTAGATTCAGCCTTGTCCTTTGTACTTAATCTTGCATGTAGTTCACATTAATTCCACGGGACCAACCACTGGTTTAGATCCTTGTATTTCCATCAGTGCGCTCAGCATCTGTGGTGTGTTTCTGGAAAGAGCTTCTGCTTTATTTTCCTCCAGAGGAATCTAGCTCAACACAAACCAAAACCATTCGTCAAACAAAGCTGTCATATGCTAAGTAAAAAAGACCAGGGAGATTTTCCTCAAAACCACACTAGTGCTCCAAACCAAAATGTTAAGACCAGTGCAACCACCGCTGACTACTATAACTTTTCTTTATGCAATCCTTCTATCTCCTTATCCAGGAGGTATTATTATCTTTTTTTTTTTTCCTTTTCTCATCTTCAAGATATGTTAAACTTTTACACCATTTAAGGGTTTGGTAGTGAAGTCACTCTATTAAAGACTGCTCCTGGACTCACAAGCAGCTTCAATGGCACAAGTTAAGGGCAAAG
Source organism: Coracopsis vasa (assembly GCA_026283785.1). Lineage (NCBI taxonomy): Eukaryota > Metazoa > Chordata > Aves > Psittaciformes > Psittacidae > Coracopsis > Coracopsis vasa. The sequence goes on along the minus strand of JANHGB010027994.1, from coordinate 9,665 downwards.
GCAGAAAGAAACATCTATTGCTAGATATTTTAAACCAGTTTCCCCACTGTAGTTTGGAGTGGTCCAAGACAGTTAACTTTCGGATAGTCTCAGTCAGGTCTCACTTTGTGATATGGTTCCTATCACAGTATCTTTATTCTAACAGTGACACTATTTTGAAGAATTTTTTGGCTTAGCATTTGTACTATAAAATTAATTTTCTCAAAAATAATATATTTAAATATCAGTATTTTCAAATTTTTTTTGCTGGTATAATTTAACTTCTAACTTAATATTCCATCTGAAAGGACATTTTACCTTCCAACACAAACCTTTTTGCAGGGTTTAATCTATCTGTTGAAGGATCAGATAACATGTAACTGTTCAGAGAGCACTTAGCTATGTTCTCTTTTGTATATGAAACAGTTACTTGGAGAGTGACTGTATAAAATGCATTTGATAAGGACAGTGTTTAGAGTGTTCAGTAAGTACAGAAAAAGGATAACATCTTGAAGACCAAATAATATCTTATGTAGCAAGACTTCTATTTTCCTGTTACTGTGTGTTTAACTGCAAGAGGTGAAGACTTCTATTTTTGTGGAGAAATCAGTCAGGAATCAACAATTATGAGGGGTATATTCAGAAAGTTTACTTCAAGCACCAGGAAGCTAATCTTTGGCTACTCATAACTAGTAAAGAGATAAAAGCTTATTCAAGGAATAATTCAGAGCACTTAAGCTAAATGCTGTCTCTGAACCAGCTTCTATCCACATCCTTCTACACTGAGACAGGAACAGATGAAAGCTAGCCTTAAGTTAGCCTCTTTGAATAACCCCTTTCTGTGAACAGCATTCCCATATACTTTCAATCCTGAATAAGAGGGTTTAAAATACATTGGTTTATTTTGAAGTGGGAGTGCTTCAATTTCAGCAGCCAAATACCACTAAATATTCAAAAATATGAATATTTTATTTGGACTTGCCATTAAAAATACTTCAGTAACTCTTTAAAGCAGAAGTATTTCAGCTTTGAGAGGTATTAATTTGGATCCACTCACAGAATAATAGGATTTATAGATATTCTTGTGGACTCCTGCTACTGATACTTGGTTAAAGTCCTCATATATACCTTTTCAACTTAAAGTAAATCAGAATTGACCTGAAGTTACTATAACTAGATTTCAGTGCTAATTTACTGTTATTACTCTGTAGTTTGTTCTAGTGAATAGGCATCCACACAACAAGTTTACAGTTAAAAAATGTTCTAATACCTTAAAAATGTTCTAATGCCCTAAACAAATACTGCTCTAATAACTTATACCTTAAAGGTAGATATAAACAACAGTAATATCTTAGAGATATTCATGGTGTGAGCACTGTGCAAAAATTTAATATGCAGCTGGATACTACATAGTGCAAATGGGACAGGAAACAGCCAGGAGACATTCAGCCATGATTGTATGGCATTGTGTACAAGCTAATGAGGCCATGTACCAAAACACATTCACTCATCACCAAATCCTAACTACTGTGGCCATTAAGAACATCAAGAATTCACGAAATGCTTCTCTCCCAAATTAGTTAGACCAAATCTATCTACACCATACTAATTGATGAAGAGATGCTTCAGGTCCAGAGCTGTCGCTGCATGATTTTGCGCTCCCTAATACAAGTCATACACAACCCACTGCAGATTATTTGCAGCCATGTTTGTGCTAAGCCTGTGCCTGCCTTCATTTATACCAAGTCAAAAGATGAGTGGCCCTGTGCTAACAGGGATCTCTCAGCCAACACAGTGATAAGCAGACAGAAATACAATGCCTTGGAAATGTTATTTTTTAGTTTGTTTCAAGCTTTGTGTCAAGTTCTTTTTGTAAATAAGAATAAATTATTGTATTTAAAGTGGATATTAAATTAACCACTATTAATCTCCCAGGGACCCAAGAAGTCTTAAAAAGCAGAGGAATTCAAAAAAGTCCTTTACTTTCATGCTTCTAATCATTATTGTCTTCCTGCTTCTAAAATCAAACCAGTTCCGTTCATCATTTCTTGGGTTCTCAGAATGAAATATTTGCAGACACCAAAATCCTTGTGTGACCCAGAAACATCACCACTTTCCAAAAATATAATACCATGCTAACCTATTAATTCAAACCTGATGCATTACATCCTTTTCACTAAATTACACCAAAATGTTCCATTGTGGCAATCTCATTGATCTTGTTGCCAAACTTTCCTTTATTAGAGACATTCACAAGAATTATACTTTCAAGTAATTAAGCATTAAATAATCATCTCACTATTGCTTGTTTGTTTGTTTTAATCAACTTGTTTGCACTACTTAAAATAGTTATTGATTCTTCAGGGCATGCTTTTTCAACCTATATTTACCTTAAGTAATATACGGTCCAGCTGACTTCTGTGTCTTCTAAGAGAGTCTCAGCACAATACTGGTTTGCTAAATGAGAGTAAAAATTGAAAAATCTGGCCTTAGGTGTCCAGCTATGTACTTCCCCCACAATGTATCAAACTTTCCCTCCTTTGAATTAATGTCAGAGCTGAGTTTTTAATGCATGGCCTTGCCTTGATTTATGAATACATTTAAGGAATGTGAGGTCACTCAAGATAGCAAACCAGCTGGCCTCCATGTAACAGCAAAACAAAACCTTTAGGAAAAATATCTCACTGTACTTGCTTCAAAGAATGTATAAAATTATCTTTTAAATTTTATTTAAAACCTCATAAAGATGTATTGTAAGTTTTTAAAATGCAGATCTATTTTAAGTGGCAGCCAGAGATGCACCAGAGAAAATGGTATTTTTCCCAGTTCTGTCCTCACACAGCAGTACTTAAAAGTTGTGGCTACTTTATTCTTACCAGTCTGAAAATGATCACATACGGGAAAAAGACTCCCTTTAGATTAAAAATGAATAAAATTTTGTCAATTATGTGATGTAACCTGCCATTTGGAATGGAGGACAAGAAGTCCTTCCATACAGCTAATACAATGTACCAAGTTTTTAACGCTGCTGACTGCAAGGCTTTAGTTAGGTGAATGTTGTACAGACACTGAAGAGACGTGCATGTAGTGCACAAACTCCAACACATCATTTTACTGGCAGTTTGGGAAAAAATACAGGTTAATCTAAAAAGACCATGAGGCTGACTAGAGGAAGTCATTACTTATGGGCTCTTTCTGCACTCACTGAAGAAAAAGAAACATGGTATGAATGGAACATCAGCTTCACACCTTCTTCAATTTACAGATATTTGAAGTATTCCAGTGAAGTGCAAAAAAAACCTGACAGTAAATTTCCCTTAGTTTTTGCAATACCATCCTAAGACAACAGTCAGAGGCTGCCAGTTTCCTGATAAATCAGCCATACTTGGTCAGCCACTCTGGAGCTATACATTGCATCTCAGGGAGATGGTAGAAGAGGTCTAGACAAGCATGTTTCTCCAGAGACGAAGCACTACAAAGATACATACATATTTACACAGACCTAGGGTTGTCATATATTGTGATTTTATAATGAGATTCATAACAGGCATTTCTTCTAAAGATCTGCTTTTCTTATTGGACAATATGAGCTCCAATTTAACAAAGAAATGGAGCTACTAGCTCTGATGCTTTGAAAAAAAAAAACCCACCCTTGATGGTGTGAACCCTGACAACTCAAAAGCAAGGAAAATATAGGTTGGGGTTTTTTTATCTTACAATTTCTAAACGATTTTGTGGCCTGCTTCAACTGGCAATATTCACAGATAGGTTAAATGTCATTTTGCACTCTGAATTAGCTTCCCTAAAATCTGTTCTCAAAGCCTTGTCACTCACCTGAGTAATCCTACTGGTTTTAAATGGGCCTCCATAAGTGACCAGACTAGTCTACTTCTGCATGCTGCTGAGCGTTACGTAGGAGGTGCTGATACTCCCACATCCCTTTAAAAAGAAGATTAGGCACTAAGATAAGTGAAAACTTCTGTTCAAATTGGCTCAAATCCTTCTCCTATTTAAATTGGTGGCAGAACTCCCACTTACTTCAAAGGTCCAGGACAGGCACACTGTATTAATTAGGACAGTACAAAAAACTCTCATTACAAAACCAAAGCATGTGACACTCACCTGATTTAAACCAAAACCAAAAAAACACAGTCTTGGATTTGCATCTCTGTGAACATTGGGCACTACAGACTTTGGTGTAGAAGTCCCAGGGAATTCATACTTTGAACCAAAAATACATAATAATGAGATACTTTTATACATTACTCATTTGTTGTAAGCGTGAAAGTAGGACCCTTTTACGGCAGGTCTAAATCTGTTGGAATTCATGTAAACGAATAAAACTTGACCAAAGAGTAGGTCATACTTGCCCCAGCTCTACTACAATGAAGAAGGCTGGGGCTTTTTAATTTTAAAGAAACTTTAGCCTTTGCAACACTCTAATTCAGTGTGCTTCAACAGCAACTCCTTCAGTGCTAAAGGGAAAGAGTCATCTTAGCATGACGCTACACTATATTTCAGCTATAAATCTAGTGCTGCATACAGGGCTCCTCTTATAGTAAATTCCCAATGTGGGTCACATATACTTCATTTAATTTACTCTCCCAGCTCATCCCTGCTCCCTCTTAGAAGATGCTTACATCAGGCTGTCCCATATGAAAATAGCCTCTCTGCTACATCAATTAAACTCAAAAACTGCAATTTGCAATGCAGAGCAATGCCTGCTCAGTCCTGACAGTGCAGGGGGTTGAGGCCAAACTTCTGTTACCCAGACCAAGAAGTGACACGTTTCCTCCACATCAAATTCAGCCTCTTTTTTTGCAGCAATGGGGAAGTGAGCACGCTAATGTCAGGCTGAATATTTTTAATATTAATAATGAATAAAATTATATGCTTGGAATGCAACCTTCAGCATAACAGCATTAAAAACTAAATTTTTATTTGGATTATATTCATGGTAATAATAAGTAATGTAGGAGGTTTTTTGTGACATAGGTTAAAAAGTCTGCAACCTCTAATTTGACAGTAACTCTATTATCAGTCTCTGGAAAATTAGACAAGATAGAATATTAAGACATCCAAAAACTGACACAAACAGAAAACTAGGTCTCTCACTTGCTCCTATTTCTTTAAACAAGGAAGATGATTATATGCTGTTTGACATTCCATTTTCAGGGCAACTAAAGAGATGCCGGGAGTCACACTTCATTTATTCTTCCAAATGCCACCACTGAAAAAAAAAGTGTTGGTATTTGAAGGCACCATACTCCCACAAACAACGGCCAGAATTAACCTTGTCTTCCTGATGCTTTCATTTGTGAAGTCCCTCAGTTTAGTTTCTCAAGATTAAATTAAATATACCCTCATAGCTGAGTGTAAGCACTTAAAGCACACACACCACATGGTGGGCCAAAACGCCCCAGGGTATAGCCTTGCTGAACTCATTGTATTAGACAAGTCAAGGGGAAATATGTTCTTGTAGAGATTGCCAGCCTCCAGATATTTGGATTTGCTTAAGGTTAGCATCTGAACTTTTTTACATAAGTGTTCAGGCTGAACCTCAAGAAATTTTGAGGTTCACAACCAATTCTGAGCAAAAGAAATTACTGTAACAACTCTTTCGTGATTCCCAGTAAGATGTTTTGCTTTTCAGTGTGAGTAAAACAATGTTGTCATACCAGTGAACAAAGGCATAATGTTGCACACATTTCCACAAACAAACAAACAAACAAACAGCCCCCCTTGTTTTCTGTTGGAATTTTATCAATCCAAAATAAGAAAGAAGAAAATTCAATTCTTAAAATCTACTCAAAGCTGACACACACAAAAAAAAAAAGAAAAATTAGAGTCATTAGTGAGTTTTTAGTCTGTTCTTACTCAGGCAAAAGTCCCATTGAAATGAAGCCAACATTACTTCAAAATCTGAATACTGTTTCATTCAGCTTTTCAGCACCAAGATGAAACTTTAGTTACAACCATCTGTCATGGGTATAATCTCATAGCACTGATATCCATTTCTTTTAAATATAACCTTTCTTCCTAAACTCTTTATCTACCTCTGGGGTATAGACAATGCTCAAAAAATACAAACGAAAAATCAGTATTTCTGCTATTATTGTACATGAACAATAATAGTACATTGCACTGTAATAAAAAAAACCATCCCAGATAGCTTAGCTAGGGTGAAACACACACTAAAATACAGTATCTTGAAGACAGAGATTAAGACTTGTTTTGGCACATCTTGAAAGAATGTATGAACCAAAGCGATGGCGGAGAGGAGACAATGCTGTATTTCAGGATCTCAGCACATTATGAGGTTTCTCAAATGGCAGTGCCCTCCACTACCATTAAAAATCTACTTTACGTGCATTATTGACTATTAGTAAGACGAAGTCTACAATGTGCTTTCAACGGGAAAATTATAGAGGACATGGAAAATATTATTATAATTGTATCCAATAATAAAACATAATCATCCCTGAGAGCTTACATTCCTCAGTATCCAAATATTTCACACTGGCCTTGCTAATGTGTGACAAAAGACTCAAAACTCTGGACAAAATAAGGGAAATGGGGTTGATGATGACTGAAGTGAGGAAACAGCACAGTCTACTGGTTAAGGCATTGAACTAGGTATTATGCCACATGGGGCTGCATTTCTAACTTGGCTACTGAGACATTTCTTTTTCTCGGGCCAAGAGCGCAGTCAGTCAGGCCAAGCTGAAGACTATACAAATGCCTGTGAAGTTCAAGGTGTGAGCAGAGACATTTACTTGCACTCTGAGCTGTCCAACTGGAATCCACCCTGGTCCCTATGGCCATCTTAACATGATGTGCTGTTCACCTGCTGTGCTAGGATATATTAATTTAGTTTATTGATTTCCAAACTAGTCTGACCATGCCCTTCCCTGCAGACACACCCCTCGCTGAAAAATAACAGGTCAGGGTCATACCAGAAATTCTAAGTTGCATCATATTAAGTGCTGTATTACTTGGTAGGTTTTATTTTCACACAGAAAACCTTAAATAATCTGTATCTCTTTCAGTGCACCAAAACCTGGAAAATCATCACCAACCACCCAAAACAAAAAGCAGTATAGTCGCTCAGATAGAAGACTCCTGACTTCTGACGTGTCTAAGATATTTTACTCAAGACAGATTTTTTTTCTATCAGGGCCATGATCTTTGAAGACCTGGAATGACTCTACTGTTAATTAAACATTTTTTTCCATCTTAAAGGCCTGCTTCTCATCTTCAGTGACAAGACAATACGAAGTAGTATGTCTTTTCTGGTTGGTTTGGGTTTGGGGTTTTTTTTTGGCAAGGAATGCAATTTATAAACAGCCTAGATACCCCAAACTCCTACTACAAGCAGTAGCAAAAAAACTAATCATGTACACAGTGCTTCAATTTTAAAAGTCTGTATTAGGCATTATACACCCCTTGAGGATTCTGGGAACTGTAGTCTCCTAGCTTGCTCTTCACTTAAAATGTAATCAATTTAAGACTAACTATCCATATTGGCAAATATGAGGTAAATATTGCTCCCTGAAATTATCTCCACAAGTGAAGGGAAGAAAACCAAGTAAGCCTATTCCTCTACTGTAAACAGATTATTCCCTTGCTTAAAGTGATGAAGCTGTCTCTCCCTGTTGCACAAATATGTAAAACAATATATCTTATCTATTTGCCAGCATACTGGGTAATGTCTCCAGGGCTGACTATCAGCTGGTTTAATTGTAAGACAGTTTTACGTTAGGCATAGGAAAAGGGAATTTGGTAAACACCGTGAAGAGGGCGGGAGAAGAAAATAGGTCAGATAGCTTACAAACATGCCAGAAACGGAGACTAATAGTTCTACTTTTTATTCTGTAATAAAATTAATGTTGCCCCAGCAGCATGCTCTTTGGTACATCCATCTAATTTATTAAACAAACAAGAAGACAAAGGATTTGCTGAAGATAGTACTCCTGTGTATTTGTGAACTAGTTTCTTGTAATTAACAAAATTTATGATAAATATAATTTTGGTTTTACTTTCCCTTTGTTTTCACATGCAAACATGCAATATTATATATCAACTACGATAAAACCTGTTAAACTGATTATGAAACCTACCGCTCTGTGATTTATTTATGTTTTGTAACAGCAACCTTTTGCTGGTTCCTTCACATAGTAAAAATAAAAGGCAAAACAGGAGGAGATATGCATAATTTCACCCACCAGAATTTTACATTAAACCCCGCAATGTGCACACAGCCCAGGCTGCATGTTCACACACAGCAAAGCAAACAGTGCAAAAAAAAACATGAAAGGGGAGAAAACACTGGACAACTCTGAACAAAAGCAGTCTCAAGTACAAAGACTTGAGATCTTTTTAAGATGTTTGCAAGCAAAGAGGAAAATAAGTGCTTCAAAATGGGGGAAAAGTGAAAAGGGTTCTTTAGAAACAAGGACTTGAAGCCTTCAGACATTAAAGACTCATTTTTTAGACTAACACTATAAACTCCCCTAAATCTCATCTCTCCAAATGCTTGAATTATTTTTTCTGTTGTTGCTGGGAATTTACTTTACTTGGTCAATCAAATCTGTCCAATTCTCTGAAAGAATTTGAAGCCTTTAGTATAGTTTGTGAAAGCAGCTCTGCAGAACAGGGCCTTTCGAACTATGTTTATAAGAGAAGACAGAGGTAAACAGCCCTACTGCAGCAGGGAGAGTCCTGCAGAGAGGAAGCCCAACAAAAGATGTATTATGCTATTAACAATAAGAAACCAACTCTACGATTTCCTCTTATTTTTAATATTTATATTGGCCAGGTGCCCAAAAACCCCAGTAAGTCCTCCTGCATCTCAAAATCTGAATGGAGCTTACAGACTGAATTAAGAAACTGCAGGTAAAACATTTTTTCTCAAAAAATACTATTTCTGGCATTTGAAAGATTTTCTTTTCCCTGCTTTGCCTCACAGGCCCAGTGGACAAGTGTGTTCAGTTTAAGATTCCAAAATTTATCATATATGCTGCAATGACAGCATACTCACATGATGATGGTAGCCAAGATATCAGTGCTGATTCATATCTGCATGAAACTCTTCAGTTCATAAAATTCTTCTTATCTTTTTGCTAAGTTTGAGGTCTGCTGGAATCTAAAAACTTAAAGTGAAAAACTAACAGCATGTATCTATTCTGGGGTTGAGCTGGAAGAAAAAAACTGAGTTCCACAGCTTTCCCCCAAAACAGTAACACATTCAGTTTTATTTATAACTTTCACCTATTCTGGAAATTTTTGTGAACTGGGCTTGACATTCAAATTGGTAAAACTAGGGAAGACTCCTCTCCTTCTATGCCTCCATACAGACACTTTGAGAAGAATAATACAAACCAGTTATATTAACAGTGTATCATGACATGATCACATGAACGTCATGAATTACTGAATTCTAAAAAGGAGAGATAAATAGACAAAATCTACTATGAACTGTTTCTGTTAAACAGCAAACAGAAAAAGGAAAAGATAAAGACTGTTTATATGTTGGAGTTATAAAAGGTTTTGAAAACTACAGTATGACTTTGGCATGGGTGACACATGGTTGTGAACACTTTCAAGGAGGTCCCATCAGACCTTGGAGCTCAGGATCCTCTTTCAAATCTGTCTACTTCTTCCTTTTAATCTTCCTATTTTGTTGT
>JANHGB010027993.1:28426-47301 GCA_026283785.1 Coracopsis vasa | reverse complement strand
TGATCCTGCCCCTCTACTCTGCTCTCGTGAGACCTCACTTGGAGTATTGTGTGCAGTTCTGGTGTCCTCAACATAAAGAGGACATGGAGCTGTTGGAACAAGTCCAGAGGAGGGTCACGAGGATGGTCAGGGGACTGGAGCACCTCCTGTATGAAGACAGGCTGAAAAAGTTGGTGCTGTTCAGCCTGGAGAAGAGAAGGCTGTGTGGAGACCTCATAGCAGCCTTCCAGTATCTGAAGGGGATGCTGGAGAGGGACTATTTTTCAGGTACTGTAGCAGCAGGACAAGGGGAAATGGGTTTAAACTTGAACAGGGGAAGTTCAGGTTAGATATAAGGAAGAGCTTCTTTACTGCGAGGGTGGTGAGGCACTGGAACAGGTTGACCAAAGAAGTTGTAAATGCTCCATCCCTGACAGTGTTCAGGGCCAGACTGGACAGAGACTTGGGCAACGTGGTCTAGGGTGAGGCATACCTGCCTGTGGCAGGGGGGTTGAGACTAGTTGATCTTAAGGTCATTTCCAACTCAAACCATTCTATGATTCTATGAATATTCAGGCAGGTCCTCAATATGGAAAAGTTCAGTGCAGCACAGTAAAGTGTAAACAACAGTACAACAGTAAAGTTGTTTAAAAATTGAGTAAAATTGTTCAAACATGGATTTAGACTACAAACAGCCAAGCTAAGCTTTGCTTAGCAGAGATAAATAAGATAGATGGTGCCTGTTTGCTTTGGATGGAGCTGATAATATATGAGACAGGAAAAGCAGAAGATTTGGTAACAGTGGATTATTTATACAAGTTTAGTCATGTATACAGTCCGGGTAAAACTGTAAACAGGAAGATTGTTAGGAACATGCACATTTTGAGTCATCAGTTAATGTTGTCAGCATGGTTTTACGGGCAATGAAGATGCTTTATCTGCTGGTCCTTGCTGTTCTATTGGTACTACTGTTCAGTTGTTAGTAACTTTTTTGTTCTAAATGGAAAAGAAGCACTTAGGATATATATATTTTTTATTTTTTTATGCCAAAATACAAATTGTGCTTTCAATCTCAGTAGTCTACAGAGTCTTTGCTGCTGCAGTTCACTGTGTTGATTTTTTTAACTCACCTATCAACTGTATTGAGACACGACATGTAACCTCAGAGTGATTCCATGTTCAGTAGAAACATTTTTCTTTCCAGAATGACTAGCATTTCTATGTAAGAAATAATCTTCAGTGTCAGGTCTTGTGTAAGGGCCTAAGAATGCTGTAAAATCTGTTCTCTCAGTGCGAACTGCATTCCGCTCAATTATTTTTCTTTTTCCATACCTTGTTCTTTTTGGGTGCTTTGTCATAAGTGACAAGACTTTAAAAAGTCTTCATCTTTCAGTCAGACTGGCTCTTGAAGCCAAGATTTTTCAGTTGCATCTGTTTTCTCTCATGCTCAGTCTTGCTCCTTGCACATTCCTTTTATCTGTCGCTAATGTTTAAAAGTTGAGATCTGTCTTGAATGTTACATGCTTGTAAAATTCTGTACAGGAAAAAAAAAAAAAAGCAAAAAGGCATCCGAGTACACCATTTACAGTACTTGGCAAGAGTGGATAAATATATGAGTACATGGAAAAGAACAGAACCAGTGACCTTCTTGGTGTGCAAGCCTGTAGCAGTACCACAGTTCCTGCTGTCAAAATGAGTAATTGTTTAATCATGTCCTGTATTACTAGGATACTATTATAAGAGTGTTGTGTTTGCTCATGTTTAAGCCTATGGGAATCCCATATCTCTTAAAACTGTAATCAAGAAATTTTGCTGATCAATCAGAGAAAAATTTGTCATAAATTAATTTCAATTTAAGTGGAATTGTAAATATATTGGCTACTTGTTTATGCAGTTGTTTTTCTATCTGTAAATGATGTGCAATGGCCTACAGAGCTGCTGTGTAATAATATGCCTTGTGTAGTGAACTGTGGCTTCTGTAATCCTAGGACTACACAGAAGAGAGGAGAATCATTTGGGATCAGCAAAATAGGCAACAAAATAAAAGGTGTGTTCAAGAGTTCTGCTATGGAAGGAGCTATGTTGCCTAACTATAACTTAAATGAAGGAGAAGATGACTTTGTGAGTAAAAGCTTTACATTTGTCTTTAAGTCTTTGCTGTGTTTCTTTCCTTATTTGAAAATGCTACGTTTCTGCCTTTTCTGCTGTCTTACTTCTGTGCAGGGTTTCTATGTGCTGGCTTCTGATTAAGTTGCCTTGTTTTCCCTGTATTCATTCACAAGCCAAAGCCACATCCTGAGCTTTAGTACAGAGAAGTACTAAAAGTAGAAGTGTCAGACATTTTTGTAAGCAATGAATTTTTCTCTAAAAACCTACCATGCCATTTTATAGTTCTAGATAGTAAGGTATTCATAGGACTGTGTGCTCAGCTCTTCGTCTGAAGCTTGCTACGAGACCTTTAAAACCATATTTGAAGTAGTGGAGAAATTGATGTCAGGTTGGGATGTGATGCAGCCATGAGCCAAATAGTCCCATTTGTTTCAGGTGTCTCCCTTAACTAATGGTTTTCTTTATGCTAAACAGCAATGAATAGAGCCAGTGGCACAATTATTTCACAGAACATTGGTACCTGAAGCACATATAGGGGACAAATGGAAAATTTTAAGAAGGGAAGAGGAAGGCATTGGTCAGAAACTAATCAGTAGCTGTGTGTTTTTTACAATGTGTCTGCCAATTCTACCTTTTGAACTTGTTCCTAACAAACAAAATGTTTAAGCATTTATCACCTTGCTAAACTGCTAGCTCATTCTCCACAGCCTAAAGATAAAATATCAGCTATGAGTTTATATTATTCACCTATTTACTTTCAGAAGAGGGTGGGAAGGACTCAGCAACATAAAACTCTAGATGGGTTTGTTTTTTCTTTAAGAGGAGAAGAAGAAAGGCAACTTTCTGCATAACCTAATCTTCATGAAGTCATGCCTTTAAGGGAGCGGAAATGTTGCAATTAATTTCTTGGTTAATTAAGTTCTTGTTGTTGGAACTTCTCTCTTTTTGAGGCAAGAGTCTAATGAAAATGAGTTAATTCTGCACCATTCCTGTTGTAGATTCTGCTAGCCAAGGGGCGTGGGAAGGATAATTCTCCTATAGTAGAAGAATTAGTAGAAGTATAATCAAAGCAGTAGAGCTCAAAGAAGAAATATGTTTTTGTGCCAGAGCAGAAGAAGTTACTTGCAACAGACAGGCAGTATAGAGTCTAACCGTTACTAAGGAAGGTTTTCAAATGGACAGAATGGTTTTAGCCTAGCCAAGAATGGAAATTTTTAGATGCAGCATTGTCTCAAGTACCTTTATTAAATAAATGGGGAATGTTACTTTTTTAACTAAACCCACCTTAGACAAAATTTAAGAAATACCTAAGTCCTTTCACTTTGCAAGTGTGGATGGGAAGAAGAATCTGTTAAAGAAGACACTGTTATAAAGCTGCTGTGTGTCTGAAGAGCTGGACAGAGCTGTGACTTCATTTCATGAGTGAATACTGAATATACAGAATTCAACATTAAAAATGTCACAGTAAATGTTGAGGTGTAATTTCCTAGCAGGCATTCACAGGGTCAGAGGAAGAGCTCTCTGAAAAATGGAAGATATGATCTGGGAAATTAGAGTATAATTGCAAGATGGTGGCAGTGCAGTATACAGATTTAGCAACTTTTTGATTAGCTTATGTATGGAGGGCGCGGGAGTTACTTCCTCCTACCCAGATTCTGATTAGGTATTTAAGTAATTGGTGTTACGTAAGCTTGGTGGGTTCAAGGCAAATATAAGGTAAAGAATGGCAGTGAAAGGAGTTCTGTGCATTGTGGCAAGAAACTGAACAATGTCTGTCTTTTTCTTTTGACAAAGTCATGTTGATGCAGCTAAAGCCTATCAGAAACATCCATTTAGTCTAAGGAAATCATGTTGGCATAGAAACGTGTTTGCAGCTTTCTGTAGCTCTGGGCAGCCACTTTGTAAGCTGCTAATATGATAATAGTAATTCCACGAAACCACACTGAATCATTGTCAGCTAAATTTCAAATATTCCATGAAACCACACTGAATCTTTGTCAGCAAAAGATCTTCTGCATGTTAAAGCACAACTGTTGTTACCAAGGCAGCCAGAAGACCTGTAGACTTGATTTGTGGCTTTGTCGGACTATACAAATGGAAAGAGTCTGGGGTAACCTGTTTGGGGCTTGGTGGTCTTAAGCAGACAACCAAGAAAGAGGATTAAAAAAAACAGGAATTAACGCATCTTGGCTTACAGTTAATATTAATGCTGTGGTTGTCATAGTGGAAAAGCCTGGGAATTTGCATAGGATGATTACCAAAACTGGGCTGTAAATCAGGTGAGGGGTCTAGTGAAAAGAGGTTATGAGCATGTGAACCTTTGCTGATGATTAAATATAACTTTGGAAGGGCTGAGTGAAGAAGGTTAAGGCCTCTTTATGAGCACTTCAAGGACGACTGCCTCCTACCTGCTCTAAGCCTTACACTGCAGTGCTGGGAGTGTAATCGCTGTATCAACTAGTAGTGTAGTCCACTGTATGAAACTAAATAAATGGGAGGAGATGAGGACTGCAATCAGTGGGAAATGAAAGGAAGAAATAATTGGAAAACGCAGGTAAGAGTTGAGTTTCAGTCGCGTCTGTGCTTCAGCATTTAGTTCAATCAGAACTACATAATCGGGTAAGTCTGAGTGTTTCTAGAATGATCTTGCATTTTTAGAAGAACATCCTAATGGATACTATATATTGAGTGCTAATGCAGATATACACATTAAGTCAGGATAGATTATAAGGTGATAATTTTGGCAGCCGATAGCTCAGCCTGCACAGGGCGAGGGAGTGAGTACAAACTGCACCCAGTTCATGTTGCCCCATCTGCAGAAGCTCGGATGTTGCTGACTTGAAGTTGCTATCCTGAAATGCTGTTCTGCTGTTTCTATCCAGTTGTGACAACTGCATAAAACTTGGGGGAGGGGGAAAATAAGGGTAAGACCTCATACAGAGGCTTTGCCATTGTAAAGCTACCTGACAACCCTGTTGTTGCAGATCAGAGAGCATCTGTCCTATTTATTCCATTCTTTGATGCAAGTCTGTCCTGCAGTTTGTAAGCTCGAATTGTTCATTCCAAGTTAGGGTTGTTTGTGTTTGCTTTGTGAAAGATCACAGCCTCTGTGAACCATCACAGCTGAGCATGGTCTCTCTGCAGCAACTCTGCACCTGTCATAGGTCCTCTTTTTATCAAATCAGATAATGGAAGAAAAAAAATGTTTAGAAAAGATTCAGTTAGTGGATCCACAGAGATCTATTTTGGAAGACAAAGGTCCACACTGTAACCAGGTTAAGGATCATTTCAGTATTATGCAAAGGCAAAACAAAACTGAACAAAGATTGCTCATGTGTGTTGAACCATTTAAGCTTCAGCTGCAGTGGAGTCATGATCATGTGAATATTGCAATGGAGACACAACCAAAATTGTTTCAGGGACACTGTATTGCCTTAAAGCATTAACTGGATTCTCCCAATACAGGCAAAACTTGTTAAGCCACCTAGGCTTGGCCCTTGGGTGGAATTTGGCTTTAAGTTATGAAGCTAAGGGAAATGGACTTGAAAGTGGCATTCATGCTTTTTCCAGTATGCTGTAGTTTCATGCATTGTAAATGCATATGTTAAAATCCCCTGTTTAACAAGTGGTGGTATTCTCAAGTCTTTATGTGAGGACTTACTGAAATAATGTACTTTTGAGTTGTTGCTTAACTCCAACCTATCTCAGCATTACAGACCTAATAGCTCTATAAATTGTGGTTGGAAGGGGAAGGTGCTGCCGTGTGCATAGGCTGGAGGCAGGGTGATGAACAATCTCAGTTTTGCAAGGAAACAGGACTACTCTTTTTTTTCCACCTGCTTGCCTATTGTTGTGAAAATACAAGAACATTTTGCCCCAGTGCATCTTTATTGAGGTCGAATCTCCCCACAGATTCTTCATTCTGCTTTACTTTGTCACCTATTTTGAGTCTAAGGCCAGCCCTACCCTTCCTTCCCACGGATGCTGTCTCTTCTTTCTCAAAAATAATGTTCATTCCTTTGGGTCATTTTTATTGTTCCTTTTTTTTTTCATGTGGTGAAGATGCGAATTGGGTTGCACATTGGTCGGAGAAATAAATAGCTTTCCAAGAGTAGCTGCTGAGGCTTGGCTTTTTTAGTCCAGATATTTAAGATAATCTTTGTTGTTTGTGGTCATAAAAGATTTGTAGCACTTCCTTTGTCATTGTCTGGGACTTGAGAATTTAGTGTGCTGTGTGGTAGCTGGGTGATTAATTGCTGTTGGGCAGCTCAGCCTGTCTGTGATGAGCAGTGTTGGGAGCATAAAGTGAGTGTCAGGGTAGTACTGGGACTGCAGTTCAAGTTCAGAATAATGGCACTGGTTCTAAAGGTCTGCTTGCATATGTTAAAATCAGTGTTAATGTTTTATGGCATGGAGCATGAGTTTATGAACTCCATGCACCCGAACTACCCTGTGTGTAGCCAGCAAGGATTAGGCACATGCTGCTCCCTGGTGCATCCATTTCTGGGGTCAAGATGCTGAAACTGGAGCTGATGGGGAATGCGAATGGCTTTAAAAAGCTCTCTAGGCTGTGGGAATTAATTCAGTCCCAGTTGTGGCTGTGTTGCACCTTGCAGAACAAGTCAGATTCATATGTCCACAACATACTCCATTGTGCTCTGCTATGGGGATGGGAGACCTGCTAGCTTGGTGCACTGTTGGCTTCTATCTCTTGTGTTTGCCTAGCTTCTTGGCCTGACCTAGTAAGCTCAAATCTCCAGTTTGCATCCTTGTATGGTGGAAAATGCAGTGCAGCTACATCTGCTGGACCCAAGCTGGTTCATGTAGCATTCAGTCTGTGTCTAAGGCTTTCTTCCAGCTGTTTCCTTTAGTATTTTGTTCCCTCACTCACTCTCTCCCCTTAAGTATCAGTTTATGGAACTTGATAACACTATAAAAACTTTCAGATCTCTCTAAGTGCTGCTAATTTCAAACTAATTTGCAGTTGATCTAAAAATAGAAATTAATGTACATGGAAACTCCATTAATGTAATGTGTTTTTTTGTTCTTTTCTTAGTGACACACGTTAAAAAAATAATTTATGTTTCATTATCATATATGGGGTTTGTAAAGGTAGACTGTACAAATTAGAACAGTTGATATTGATGTTTGAATCTTTACAGATTGAAGAAGGTGTGATGGTGATGGAAGATGATTCTCCTGAGGAGACTGTTACTACCCCAAATACACCCCGCAACCTTGCTGCATGGAAAATTAGCATCCCATACGTAGATTTTTTTGATGATCCCTCCTTGGAAAGAAAAGACAGAAAGGAGAGAATTCCTGTGTTCTGCATTGATGTAGAGAGAAATGATAGAAGGGCAGGTATGCAATGTTGTGGATAAGTAAAGTGTCATTTAGAAATGAACTCAAAAACATTCTAGAGTGCTGTATTCTGATGGGTGTTGCAGTGTGTTGTGCATACATGTTCTTCTGATTTTGAAATAATGACTTGAAAGTTATGAGGAAATGTTTGACAGCTAAATGATCACATTTAGTATTTGCAAGTTGAGAACTGACGACTCAGCGTGAATCAGTTCCATTTAGACTTCATGCCAAAGTTTAAGAGTTTATCTTGCAAAAATCCTCTCCCACAATTCATATTAATAAAGACCTGTTATATTTTCCTTTCACCCACTCTGAACTTTGGAAAAATGAACAACAGATAACTCTTTATATAACTTTTAAAATATAGTTCTTGGGAAATGAAAATGTTTTGCTTATTAGGAATGGTTTTGGCTTGCAGATAGTTCATCAGTATCTAGATAGTAATGCATCCATATTGGTGGAACCAATACTTCTATGCTACGCCAAAGTGTTTAAGAGTTATGTAGTGATGTCTTCTAGGAGGAAGAATTATCAGGATATGGGATGGTGCAGAGCACTGTATTCAACAAGTGATATTTCTGTAAATCATTTGGCTAAATGTTTGAAAATAGATCTAACATAGTCCTAATGAATTTTGAAGTTATGCAGCATTCCACTGTTTAGATTTTAGGGTTCCCCTAAATGAGATGATAATTTCCTTGCTAGTACCATATCTATTTACCAGGTATGCATTTTAATTTAACACTTTAATTACCTGGCTGGGATTTTATTTTATTTTTTTAATGCATTTTGGGGGACTAATATAATTGAGGTTTTTTTCTTATGATAATTTGTGTCTCAAGTGGCATAAAACCAGGTTTATTTTTTATGTTGTGTTTGTTTTGTTTTGTTCCCAGTTGGGCATGAACCTGAGCACTGGTCTGTCTACAGGAGGTATCTTGAATTTTATGTACTTGAGTCGAAGCTCACTGAGTTTCATGGTAAGTTCTCCAATATCTGTAAAGCCACTTTCCCACTGCTGTGATTATCATTCAGTAGTGAGCTGAAATTTGAAATAATGAAACCAATGTTTGCTGCATTACAAGAATAATTTAATCTCCTCGATATCTTTATTAGGTACATTTCCTGATGCTCAGCTTCCCTCGAAGAGAATCATTGGCCCCAAGAACTATGAGTTCTTAAAATCCAAAAGAGAGGAGTTTCAGGAATATCTGCAGGTATCAAACCAATCTCTGGAGCAAAGAATACTCTAAAACTAGTTATATAAAACTAATAAAAGATTATAAATGTGGTTTAGTGGGGTTTTTTTGTTTTGTTTCTAAGTAACTTGAGTTTTAGAAAGGGATCAAGTGGGGAAATAAAACTTGTTAAAATTTCATGTGACTGAAAGCAGAAGCAGATGACAATATCTATGATAATATAATGATCTTTGAATATCTTTTTGCTGTACAGAAACTGATTTTTAAAGATTCATTTTAAAGTACTTATACTTTTTTCTTTCCTTCTGTCTCAAAGAAACTTCTGCAACATCCAGAACTAAGTAACAGCCAGCTTCTAGCTGACTTTCTGTCCCCTAATGGAGGAGAGACTCAGTTTCTTGATAAAATGTTGCCTGATGTGAATCTTGGTATGTATATGTCAGTTGTTTATCCTGATAAATAGTAATGCTGTAGATACTGTAATTGAATGATAGGAAGAATGAATAGATAGTAGAGTAGATAACGAGTAGGAGATAGATAGTAGAGTAGATAACAAGTAGTGGATAGATAGTAGAGTAGATAGGAAGAGTAGGTAACTTGGGTAAGGATAGGGACAAGGGAAATAACTTTGCTCCTTCACAGCCCTTAGTTATAGCTCAGCAAGCAAGATATGCTGATACCTTTTCCTTGAAGAAAAAGACACTTTGAGATTATGGAAAAAGTGTTGAAGTTGCTTTTGAATTTTTGTGTCAGCAAGCAAACAAAAATCTAACAAATATCACAGTTGAGGAAGACATTATGGTATTGTGACGAGTCAGATCTGCACAAGTTGGTCATTGTTTACAGGTGTGATGGTACGAATGATTTTGTAATATAAACTACCTTTGAGTGTTAGCTGATTAAAATCTGTTCCTGGTGTGAACCTGCTGGGGTGATCATTGTCTTAGTGTGCTTACTCGGTTGTTGAATGAGATTTTTGTGGTCATTCTTCAGTTAAATGATTTAATTTTGTTTCAGATCTCCCCTATAGATCCAACTACATTGTTAAAAAAAGCTTATTAAATATCTTGTTCACTGTAATGCATCTCATGTCTGAGACTCTGCTTCACTTCCAAACAAAACCCAAACAACCCCAACAAAAACCAACAAAACATTTTAACAAGTCTTGGCATTTTAAGTAGGCTTTTTGGGAGAATGAGCAATCTTACTATTATCATTTGATCATTGTACATACTTTCCAGTGTAAGTTCCAGATTTAATGACATGTAGATAAGAAAACTATTACTGTAAATGTAGTGCTTAAAATAAAACTAATCGTAGGCACTTTCATTTTTCAGCATTCAGAGTTACTGTGCTGTATCTTGATAGCCATAACAGGACAGAAGAGCTGATTTTTAAGACCCCAGCTGTAGTCTGTCCAATTTGTAAAGCTTTACTCACCAGTATTTTCAAAACTGGATCCATGTTCTCTCCAGATGATCTGATTATTACCAGGGAAAGTGGAGAATCTCATTTTTTTGTGATAAATGTTTATAAAGGATGAAAAATACAGAAAACTTTAGCTATTCTGGTGTCACATAATACTGCTGTTACAGTATATAGCTATATAGCTATTTATGTTTGAGCCTCTATAAAAATTACAAAGGTAGATCTGGAGTACTTTTTATTCTTAAAAAAATGTATTCAGGTATTCATCTATGTATTTTTCATATTTTAGGTATCTGTTCTTGAAGAGTACTAAGCACTAAGCTATAAGATGGATATGTGGGAGACTTTATTTTCATAGCTGTTTGTGCCAGATTAGAAAAAAAATAGAGTTTTAAAAAACTGTTGTATTTGAAATTCAGTACTAGACAATGAGTGTATAAAACGTAGCAGAGCAAAATGTCTTTAAGATCAGGCAGTGATAATAGAAAATTTTTGTTTTTCTGTTTCTAATTGTAGGTAAAATTATAAAATCTGTTCCAGGAAAGCTGATGAAAGAGGTGAGTAAGGCCTCCAGGCTGCCAACATTTTAAATTCAGTAACTAATTTTACATGCTTACTAACTTACAGGCTAGTCAAAAAGTTGTTTGGAAACTCAGTTGAGGGGTTGGATTTTTTTTGGTCTTCACCTCTTTCTATAATTATTGAAGTAATGGGCCTCTCATGTCTTATTTCAGAAAGGTCAGCATTTGGAGCCATTCATCATGAATTTTATCAACTCCTGTGAATCTCCCAAGCCTAAACCAAGTAGACCTGAACTTACCATTTTGAGTCCAACTTCTGAAAACAACAAAAAGGTAAAGTGAATCATCTCACCTCCCCACTTCAAGGTGTTGGGAAAATGACCATATTTTGAAAATGCAAAGAACAAACAGGAAAAAGCATAAATATAACTTACCTATCTGTATCTTTTCACACAAGAGAGAAAATAATAGAGAGCTTTGTCATCTTCTGCGTTGTAAATATCTGAACGATTTTCAAGCTTTGTGGGTTTTTTGGTTTGGTGTTTCTTGGTTTTGGTGGAGTTTTTTTTTCAATCCTAATTGGTTTTGGAGATGAGGATACAGAGTAGAGAGCCTGGGAAGTACAGAGAAAAGAAGAGGGAAGGGAAAGGTGAAAAATGGGGAATGTTTTAATGCCATGAGTGAGCTTCCTTTTTGAAGTGAAGAGCTTGAGTGTTTGATGTAAGTGTAACTTTTCAAAGTGCTACAAAGCTAAATTTGTTATGGTGCTGATATTTATCTGCCTTTAAAATGTTAGTATACAGTTCATTGATGTCTGGCGTACATAATAGGTTAATTGTATAACTTATGTATAGTTTATCTCCCTAACATTGCCACAGTTAAAGCCCAGCACTTCCAGTTTTAACCTTTTACTTGACTATAGGAAAAGATAGTTCCTTTCTTAGTCTTCCTATATTTCGACCAGCATTTCAGAGACCCAAGCTCAGTGGTACAGAGTTGGTGTGGTTTGGAACAAAATGTTTAATGTGCATACGCTTTGCCATTTGAGAGGTTCTAAAAGAAAACTCGGTACTAGAAGCTTTTCTGCTATCTTGCTTGCTTTGGAAAGAAGTTGAAACTGGGCTATGTGGGTGTTGATCTTTTTTCCTCAAGTAACAAGTGATAGAATGAGAAGAAAGTGGCCTGAGGTTGCACCAGGGGTGGTTTAGATTGGATGAAGAAAAATTTCTTCACTGAAAAGGTTATCAAACACTGGCACAGGCTGCCCAGGGAAGTGATTGAGTCACCATCCCTGGAAATATTTAAAAGATGTGTCACTTAGGGACATGGTTTAGTGGTGGACTTGGTAGTGCTAGGTTAACGGTTGGGCTTTGTTTTTAAGGTCCCTTCCAATCTAAACAATTCTATGATTTTGTATAAGCTGGGACACTTCATTTTGCAAAGTGGTAAACTGGAGATGCATGAGTCTAGAGAATAATGCATAGCATGAGAAGACAGGGTAAAGATTGTTTAGGGTTTTTTTTCCTTCTCTCTCTTCTAGTGCAAAAGCTAAGGCATTAAATGGGGACGGTAGGAGCCTGGCTCAGAACAATAAGTGGTAGCTCTTGCAATGGTTAGTACATTTGCGGAACTCTTTGCCTAAAGATGTCGTGAATGCTAGCAGCTTAAACAACTGTAAGGTGAGACTGGGCAAATTCACAAAAGGAAATCCATTTAGAGTGAATACCTGTAGAGAAACTGCATCCAGCTCCTGAATTTTCTTTTTGTTTTTTTTTTTTTTCAGTTGAAAATAGTTAGAGGCTTGAAGAATACTGTTGAAAAGTGCTGTCTGTATTTGTTCTTTTCTTACAAGAGCTAGAAGCTTAGCATCCCTTCATGGTTCTTGTTGGTGATGGGCTGTTGAGAAAGTGGACCTTTTGATTTCCTTCACTATGGATATTTTTGTAGTGTTATGACATTTACAGAATTTGCAGCTATAAAGCATTTATACTGATCAAATATAATGGCAGTTAAATTTAGCCATTTGTTTAGATTTCATCTTCTAAACATGAAGTCTGAATTATTACAGCCAATACTGTAGTGTCAGCTTACATATGTACACACGCAAAATTAGTAGCTTTAATTTCAAGCCCTTCCTTACCTTGGACACCATTTCCAAGGTTAAGATATTTTGCTATTGTTATCTATTTAAAGGAGTATAAATGTATCAGCAGATTTAAAACTCAGATATAGAGGTTTTGACTTGTGCCAGAAGCAGTATATGCATATATACTTCAGATGTTTTTTATAAAACAGCTGACAGTGTACTTACTACAGCACGGTGTGAAAAATCAGGTAATGTTTTACTATGATCTGTCAAGAACTACTGAAGTTAGTAGTTTTAATGCATTTAACATATTTAAATAATTTAATTGAGAACAAGCTTTGTACTCTCAGGCATTCCTATGAATACAGGGTTCTTTCTGTACTTTGCTTTAAAAACTTTTACTGAAGGATCAAAATTAATCCTTTAAAGAGGTATACAAAACCTTTTTGAATTGTACATGGTTAAATATATATATATAGCATTGCTCAGTTAAAATGTAAGCTTATTCTCTGAAGTGTCAGTATGTTATTCTTGTAAAAGAACATGTGTACAGAAATTCAAGCTCTGTAATTAGGTTTTCCTGATTCTTTTCAACCAAGGTGATCCCAGGAAAGCAAAGAGCTGGCTGCATTTCAACTTTCCTTCTGGAATACTAAGTTTTCCTTAAACAAAACAGATTGTTACTGCCTTCTGTTTTCAAATGTCATTTTCCGAAATACTGTTGTGGAGAAAACCTCCTTATCACCACTGACTAACTGTTTGTGTATGCACTTCTCTGGAGACACAAGTTTGTAGAGTGAGAGCCCCAAGTTGTTGCTGATTATCCTGTAGGAGGTGCTTTTGTCTTGACATGGCTTTCTTGGTAGAGAGCAAACCAGATGAGACTAGCCCCAGCTTTCCCTTCCTCACTATCTGTTGTGAAAGTGAGTTCACTGTTTTTCTAAGGTATTCTAGGTAGTTGTTTTATGAATAAGTAATTGGTTCTACATATATTTTAGATTTTCTCTATTCTTTCCCAAATGAAATCTGTTCTGTTTGGGTGAGACATTGGCTGTAATTGGATGAAAAGTTTTAGATTTCAGTATGTTTCCTGCAGAGCTATAATTATTACTTAATGATGGGCACTTGAGACACTTTGCCTTAGGGTGATGCTGCAAGACAGATGCTGCAATGATCAGATAGATGAACTCTTTGTTCTCAAATTATACTACCAGTTTTGACCAGCAGAGACATGTATGCATAAGGAATTCATGTGCTGACTGCTTTCTCGCTAATTTCCCATCTGGCAGTTTAGCCAGAGTGCACACACTTAATCAATCAATAACTAATTATTAGAGATCTGATATCCCAGATTGTGATGCGTATTGTGTTATGGTCTCTTCTGAGTCTTCCCACGCACATTGTGAAATTCATCCCTCTTGCTGATGTGTTGGGGTGTTTGCACCTTCTTTGGAAGACAGTTTTCTCTTTCTCAAGTCAATCCACACTTGGAAAAAGCTTTGTACCAGGTGCCAGGGCAATGTGCCATTTACATCTTGTGACTTCTTGGATTTGATTTGTAAGCCACTCTGGTTTAATCTGCTAAACGGTTCTAGTTCAGATTAGTGATGCTTTTTGAAAGCAAATCTGATCATCTCTGTTTGTAGCATTTTCTCTCATGCTAGGGAGTTGTCTTAGAACTCATTAACTGAATTTATTTCAGATGAAACTGTGCTGGAAAATGCTGTCTTGGAATGCAGGCACCAAGGGTGTTCAGTCCAAAGGCAAGACCAAAGGTAGACTGAGGTAACATCCCTTTGTACCCCCCAAATACATGTGGCATTGACTTCAGTTGTTCAGTTCTGTAGTTTCATTTCTGTTGTGACACATGACTTACTCACAAAGATAAGTGTTGTGCAGCAGCCTGGCATCCTTACCTCCTGCTGATGTGCATGAGTGCTAGAAGTCTATACCAGAATTCTGTGAGCTACCTGTATGGAGTCAATCATAGAATCATAGAACAGTTTGGGTTGGAAGGGACCTTCAAAGGTCTAGTCCAACACCCTGCAACGAGCAGGGACATCTTCAATTAGATCAGGTTGCCCAGAACCACATCCAGCCTGGCCTTGAATCTCTCCAGGTATAGTGCATCCACCACCTCTCTGGGCAACCTGTGCCAGTATTTTACCACCCTGACTATAAGGAATTTCTTTCTCTCGTCCAGCCTGACTCTCCCCTCTTTTAGCTTAAAACCGTTATTCCTTGTCCTATCACAACAGGCCCTGCTAAAAAGTCTTTCCCCGTCTTTCTTAAAGGCCCTTTTAAGAACTGAAAGGCTGCAATAAGGTCTCCCCAGAGTCTTCTCCAGGCTGAACAAGGACAACTCTCTCAGCCTTTCCTTACAGGAGAGGTGTTCCATCTCTCTGATCATTTCTGTAGCCCTCCTCTGGACTGTATCCAACAGGTCCATAGCATTTATCACTTACTTGGGCAAGCTGTTCCAGTGCCTCACCACCTTCACAGTAAAGAGCTTCTTCCTTATATCCAACCTAAACTTCCCCAGTTAAAGTTTAAACTCATTACCCCTTGTCCTATCACTACAGTCGCTGATGAACAGTCCCTCCCCAGCATCCCTGTAGGCCCCCTTCAGATATTGGAAGGCTGCTCTGAGGAGGGAGGGCTATTTATTCTAGTATCAACATGTTGGAATTTGCTGAGAGTACAGTACACATTCCGCAGTGCTTGTGCTGCCAACTCTGTTGCCATGAATAGGGTACACCCAGGCTACGTCTTCATCAACAGCCTGAATAAGAAATGCGTGAAAGAATGTGGAGGCAGGTGAAAGCCTGAGTTCAGTCAGAAATGTGCCTACTTCTTGGAAAGATTCTCCACACACTGCTTCCTTTTGGGTATTCCTGGTGTGTGTATTTTGAATATTGGTGGAAACACAGTTAAAAGCACATAATGAATGTGGGTAGTCAACCTTAAGTACAGCCAATAGCAATTTGGTTTGATCCTGTATCAGATCTGCTGGATTGAAAGAGTTACCAACCTCCCTGGTAAAAATGAGCAAGCAAATAAACAACCCTGCTCCCCCCTCTTAGGGGTACCAACAGGATTTCTGGCTATCCCAGCTGTGTTTCTATTCTGAAGGTCTGTGAGCAGCATGAATGTCTTCTGAACATGCTTCTGTCAGACTTGCTAGAGTAGGTCAAGGCTTCTCAGTTGATGCAGATTTTGCAAAATATGCCTACAAAGGCCTTGTTCTGCTGGCTTGTGATGACCTGCCAACAGCAATGAAAACTGGTTTTGGAACACCAGCAGTATAATGGATATTTATGCATAGTTACTTGAAGGAAGTCACGGTTGCTTTTCATTACACCAAGTGATGTGGTTCAGACCCTATGTACATTCTTTGTTCTTACCATTTTGGTATAGTCACCTGTACTTTGCAGATGAACAGGAAAAACAGTGGAAAAGTTCATGCCTCTGGCTGTGGATATTGTTCATAATCATGGTATTGCCTTTATAAACTCCACACCTCTGCTGGGGAATGTGTGGGTGTATATTTGTGTATGCACTCACTAACCGTTGAGTCACCTTTTTTCTATTAGGCACTTTGTGTAAGCATTCATACTTATTTTGCTAGCTTTTCCCATCAAGGTACAGTGTATAGGCTGTTTGGTCTTTTTCTTAATACAGGCCTTCTGTCTTTCATTTACTTCATAAGCTTGGCTTCCATTATTAAGTGGTACCAATCCATGGAATTTCCTTATTGAAAGCCTTTTAAGAACATTTCATGGTTATAATCACAGTTACTGTTTAATCCTAAAAAGGTGAATAATGAGGGCACCGGAGTTTGTGTTGCTTATCTATCTTTAGTCTAATTACAACAGTGAGCATTGTATCATGTCTCAAATGTTAATATGTGCAGAAACATTTAGAAGCAAAATCCCATGCTTATCTGAATTGTGAATATAATCTCAACTTTTGCATTAGATATCCAATTGTATATTTATCACTTGGCTTTCCTCTGAGCCAAAATCCTGGAAAGTGCAAGCCACGTAAACAGAGATGTAATGCCACTTTGTGTTATGACTGCTGCATCTTTCAGAAACACATTGCTAATGACTGTAGGATACATGCTTGTATTAGTGCAAAGAATAGACTTTATGAAAACTGCACATTGGCTCAGTAATCCTGGCATTCATTCACCTGCTGTTGCTTTCTGAAATGCCATGTGCAAGAGTCTTGAGCTTTCAAAGCTTGACAATGATCAGTGAACCATTATATTTAAGGTGTAAGACAGATTATTCATGTCCAGAGGTACCATAGAATCCTAGAATGGGTTGGAAGTGTCCTTAAAGCTCATCTAGTTCCAGCCCCCTTGCCATAGGCAGGGACACCTTCCACTAGACCAGGTTGCTCAAAGTCCTCTCCAGCCTGGCCTTGAGCACTGCCAGTGATGGGGCAGCCACAGCTTCTCTGGGCAACCTGTGCTAGTGCCTCACTGCCCTCAAAAGGAAGACTTTCTTCCTAATATCTTATCTAAATCTAATTCTAAAAAATCTAAATCTAAATAATGGGAAGAGCTGACTGCTGATTCTCACCCCAGTTAGGTCCCGGAGTGCCTCTGGGGAGCCTGCTCCCCAAAGTACATAGAACATTCAAAAGTTGCTGCTTCTGGTTTTGGTGAAAATTGAAACAACATTTGAAAGTCAAAAAGCTTTGCCCTATGATGGCCTTCATGTTTGATAAGGGGTTTTTTATTGGTCACCTACCAGACTGCTGTTAATGATTTAGTTTGGCCTGTACACAGTCCTCTGAACCTATATCTACATTGCACAATGGGCTGCTTTGATAGGCTCAGTATGTATCGCCTCTGTCAGGTCATGGGGTGTATCTAAAAAATAAATGAGGCTCTTGTTTAAATTAGAGTAATTCAACTAAGATTTTCCTAGTGTCTTAGTTTCAGGATAGAGGAGGATATAGACTTCAGTTTATACAGGGTTTTTTAAACAACATACCAGGGACGCTTTCATACAGTGGGCGTGAATAATTATGTGTTCTTTTTAGGTTTGTTACTTTTCCTGGATACCAGTCATCCACCAGTGCATTAACCATATTGGCTCTTTCATGTAATTTATGTAATAGCTTGGTGTTGTTTAGTTTGAGTGAACTTTGTGAAGATAATACCAGCAGTTCAGCACGTAACAAAAGAGTGAGCCTAAAGAAGTATGAGTCAAAACCTGCGTCTTGCCAGATTTCCTGATGTAGTTTTTCCTAAGAATGCAGACCGTTCTGTTCAGAGGCTTGCATGATTCGGAGCCTGTTGTGATTTGGATATGGTTTATGGACTTACATATTTCATGGAGAATTGCGCTCCAGTAAGTGAGCTACATATAAGCAAATTACTTCCTGTTGCTTGGAATTATTTTTAATTTGGGAGCGATGCAGAAAAATCCGTGTCAGTAGCAATCATCTCGGGCAAGGCAATGCTATAATTACGTTGCATTTGCTTCTAGTTCTGGGTTGTATTTTTAGAAGCCTGGCATAAACTTTTGAACTTTCTCTTCATAATGCAGAGTATTTTGTATAAATCCTTTTTTATCTTTACATCAACACTTTCTGGGATAACTTAAAATAAACTGTTAATGCTGATTGCTAGGTATTGTTACATGTGGAGAGCCTCAGGATTCAGAGAAATCCTTTTCAGCTGCTGGAGCTCACAGACTTGGGGGAGGGCAGAAGGAGCACCTCCTAGGTGGTAAGGAGTACCTCCTAGGTGGTACTCCTTAATGGGATGCAGGGAAAAGCCTTGTGGGGTTTTACAAGTATTATAATGATATCTTTTGGGAAGAACCAAAGGCAAGGATATGGAGGAATTGTGGTGGTGGTAACATGGGAAAATAGAAGGGTAAAGGAATAAAATGGGAAGTGGAATAAAT
Source organism: Coracopsis vasa (assembly GCA_026283785.1). NCBI lineage: Eukaryota > Metazoa > Chordata > Aves > Psittaciformes > Psittacidae > Coracopsis > Coracopsis vasa. Next base: position 28,685 of record JANHGB010027993.1, on the reverse strand, counting down.
TGAAAGAAACCAAAACTTCAGTAACTCCCCAAGATTTATGAAGCTTTTGCTGTAAATATGCAAGCTGGCAGGGGAAAAAGGGCTTTCTCTTTGTAAGAAGTTAGATATTTTGTCCAGAAACTATTGTATTTATTTCAAAATCATCACAGAATGGTTTGGGTTGCAAGGGATCCTAATGATCATCTTCTTCCAACCCCCTGCCATGGACAGGGACACCTCCCACTAGACCAGGTTACCCAAAGCCCTGTCCAACCTGGCC
>JANHGB010027993.1:0-28326 GCA_026283785.1 Coracopsis vasa | reverse complement strand
CCTCCCACTAGACCAGGTTACCCAAAGCCCTGTCCAACCTGGCCTTGAACACTGCCAGGGATGGGGCAGCCGCAGCTTCTCTGGGTAACCTATTCCAATATGGTAGCCAAAGAGAAATTTTAGGAACATTTGGATGTCGTATGGTTCCTCTGGGATGTAAGGCTGACAAATTCCTTATCCTTTATGCCCCTCATTGGTAGAATGGGGTGCATCAAAGGAAAGCCTGGGATAAGTCTAGATACATGAAGGTATCGGGATCAAAAGGGCTCATGAATTAATGTCTCGGTCACCCTGCTGATTTGTTGATTCCAGGTGTTTTGTTTGTTGGATATCTTGGCAACATGTGACATGTTGCCAATATGTAATGTAATGTGACTATTTTAATGTAATGTGGTTATATATATGAAATTATATGCATATGTGAAATACTATAGTGTAATGAGACTATTTCCACCCATTTTGAAAGTGAAGCATTTTTTAAAAAGAAATAAATAATAAAAAAAAGGAAAACTGATTTTTTAAATTTTTTTTTTTTTCACTCTGAAAGCTCTGGAAGAAAGCTACTTCCAGTTAAAAAAGAAAATACAAACCCAAAGAACCGATGGCTATCCTTTTCCCTTTGAATGCACTGGTTTTAGTCTTATGTTTCTGGTTTTAGCTCTTCAATGATTTATTCAAGAATAATGCAAACCGGTCTGAGAATACAGAAAGACGACAAAATCAGAACTACTTCATGGAAATGATGACTGTAGAAGGGGTCTATGACTATTTAATGTATATCGGTAAGGAGTGATTTCTCTTAATTATACTTCATGCTAAACAAGATGTTCATGTTCTTTGGTAAGAAATAAAATTCCATTGTAGCACACATGTATAATTCAGCACTTGAAAGCTTAACAATATACAATTGCTGTGCTAAAATCTCATAATTTATCATTCATTATTCCTCAGTTGTTTTATCTCTTTTCGTTCCTTATCTCAGAGTATAAGCTATGGGAGTAGGACCCTTCCCTTTTCTCAGATGTGCCTAGGTTGCTCGTACGCTTTGGTAGCTAATTAATAAAAATAGCTAAGGGAAGTAGGAAGTATTTGATAACCAATCTGGAGAATACTGATTTTTTTGGTGTTGCACTAACAAAACTAAAATATTACTTGCTTCTTTGCAGTCTTTCTTTTTTCTTTTTCTTTTGAATAAGTGATTTTTCTTGTCATCAGTATTAGGGGAACCTGATAAATGTGTGTCACTAACTTTGCAGGTAGGGTAGTTTTCCGCATTCCTGACTGGCTGCATCATCTCTTGATGGGAGGAAGAATTCTCTTCAAAAATACATTGGAACTGTACACAGACTATTACTTGCATTGTAAGTTAGAACAGCTATTTGAGGAGCACCGGTTGGTTTCTCTGATAACACTGCTAAGAGGTTCGTAAAAGTTACATCTTTGATGTGAAAGTACTGCTTTAGTTTGATATTTGAGATCCCTTCTGTTACGTTTCCAAGCACTAAACTTTGCAATGCTTAAGGAAGCAAATGAAATTTTAAAAATCAAGTGGCCTATAAAGAGATTCCAAAAGTTTGTTGCGGAAAGATGCTGAGTCAGCTATGTTTTCTGCAAATGATGATACAGAAAAAATATATTATGAATAGTAACATTATCTCACAACTATAGGGAAGTGTTATCTGACAGCATTCTCATCTAAACAACACATCTGGCCAAAGCTGTGGTATCAAGCCAAAAAGAGCACTTGTGAAAGACAAAAAAGGACAGGAGTAAGTCTTTCAGAGCCTAAAACCTGAGTGCCTTGTGTTTCTGATGAACAGCAGTTCTCATTCATAGGTAAATCTGAAATTTCTGATAGTTCAAGATAGTGGGTTTGCACAAGGTATAAATATTGCTTATAGTTTTGAAAGTATAATGGAAATTGTAAGTATGGAGATCATAAAAAACCTAAACCATAATTGATTTAAACCTAGAACATAATGCGATAAAAATCTGAAAAGAGTGGAAACAAACAGGGAAAAGATGGCTGTCCTCCACACAGGAGAGGTGTTCTGGATTCGATCAGGTTAATGTAAGCGAAAGACTATTACCTGGCAAGTCTAGAATTCCCTTCCAGTTAAGAACATACAAAAAAGAAGCTCAACTCGGAAGCCATAATCCAAAAGATATTCTAGATGGCAGTCATACATAATTGCCTAAAAGAGAGGTTTTTTAATGTGTCTTTGCTGCAGATGCCGTGTTCTGTGAGAATACTGAACCTCGCTCTCTCCAGGATAAACAGAAGCGAGCAAAGCAGACTTTTGAAGAAATGATGAGATACATTCCAGGTTCTGTATTTCATGGCTCTCTGTATGAATATAGTTAATTATTCAAGCAGATATATAACCCAAATACAGTCACAGAGTTTTCCAAATGAAAAAATACTTATGCTGCTAAGATTTGACTAGAATACTAGGGGTAAAAATCCCAGACTTCAGTTCCATCACTTAAGTGTTGCTGACTAAGGTTGTAGCATAGTGATTAATAAGGACATGATGGAAATCAAGAGCGTTACAAATGTGCTTAATACCATAATTTTTCAACTTTAGAATGCTCTTATGGTTTGTATTTTATCCAGATGAAAACTGGGTTAAGAAAGACACGCCGTGAAGCCAGAAGACAAATCTGAGCCATCCTTACACTCTCTAAACAAAGGAAGAGGGGCCCATTTGCTAAGTTATTCAGAAAGTAATAAGAAGAAATCAGTTTGTGGTTTATCAAAGGATGCATTAGGAAATACACTGATACTATAAAAAGTGTAGTAACTACTTAGGTGTGCAGCCCTGAAAGAAAGGGAGGAATAAAGGTGGAACCGAAGGAGTGTTTGTTTTCCATGTACTGCTTTAGGTGGATAAAACTTGAACTTTCTTTAATTTAAGCTTTATTTTTTGAAATTACTGGAGCTCTGTAACTGCATTGTATAGCTGTTTTGCTGTGCTTCCTAATGATTTATGTTATTTCTTGTTGGTATCTGGTCTAGATTTAATAGGCAAGTGCATTGGGGAAGAGGCTAAATACGAAGGCATCAGGCTTCTGTTTGATGGAATGCAGCAACCAGTGCTCAACAAACAGGTAATTTGGAACATGTGAAAAACCTGCCTTTTGGCTCAGAATTTCCTGATGTGAATGTATGGCTCGAGCAGAGGAGTGAGCTCTAATTCAGAGTTAAAATAAACCCCAGTAGTTTTACCTTGGAGTGTTCTTAATTTTCTTTATTTTCTTTCAGTTAACTTATGTTCTGCTGGACATTGGGATTCAAGAGCTCTTTCCAGAGCTAAGTAAGGTATGTGCTAACTCTGAGGACCTGCAAAATTCTTCAAGCTGCTAATGAGTCTTGGTTGTTGGTGTATTTTTGCTGCTGTTCCCTTTTAATACTAATTTTAAATTTGGTGGGAAATATGTGTTTTACTAAAGTATTAAAATCATCAAAATCTGGATTATCTACATTTTTGTTGATTAGCTCTTTCCAGATCAGTTTAGGCCCATTTGTCTCACATACAGAAGGGCTCAGCTGCCTTTCAGGAGGCTTGGATAGAGCAATAAGTAGTCAAGATCTTTGTGCCTTTCTTTTTGATTAATTGTCTCCAGTTTTTTGCTGAATTGTTTTATGCATTTCCTGCTTTAGGAAGTGAATTCCGGATGCGGAGCTCAGGTTGAGCTTCAGCTTTTAGAACTTAAGAATATTCGGCAGGAGGGTTTCTTACCTCTAGTCACTGCAATGTTGACTCCAACTACACAGATAAAGAATTCACACAGCACAAAGTGCTACATAAATGCATATCACTAGGTTTGTGATCCATCTGGTATTTGTACTTATGTCCATAAAACCTTCACTGAGTTTTACATAGTAATTTTACTGATTGGTCTCCATGGTAAGCAGGAGATGTTAGCTAGTTAACTAGATTAAAAAAAAAAACAAAACCAACCCCTCACTTAGAATAGGTGTTCACTGCATGTGCCCTGTGTCTGCAGAGTGCCAGCAGCCATTTGTTTTGCATGATAAACAGAAACTAATGTTAGATGTCAGAACAAGCTGGGGCACCTTCCATTGTTCTCACTGAAATGAGGACTGCTTAGCAAGTCTAACCTACTTTGTGCACCAGCTCTATAGCTGCTTCCTCGCCTCAGTGTTCAAGCAGTTAAAAACAAACAAAAAAAGACCCACCCAACCAAGGAGGTAGCTTGGAGACTTGTGTGCTGCAAAAAGTACCTGACTTAGCCCTGCTGTTTTACTCTTCTTAACTGTTTTGTATCTCAGCAGCTAATAATACATATCTATGAGCATCAGCTTTGTTCAATTGTTGCTGAAGAAACTAAAGGCTTTGCATGTTAAGCATTTAAATAGTCCTTAAAGTAGTAGTCAGGCCCAGAGGGTGGTGATCAGTGGAATGAAGTCTAGTTAAACACCAGTAATTAGGGAAGTATCCCAGGGGTCAGTTCTAGGTCCAGTCCTGTTTAACATCTTTGTTAATGATCTGGATGATGGGGCAGAGTGCAAGGTGCTGCTAACACAGAACTGTGTACTTCAGCATGTAAAGGGGAAACTGAGCATTCTGGAGGTCTTGTTTTGAGCACTGCTCTGTCAGCAGGGGAAACAGCGATGGGAGAGGTGGGAAAAATTCAGTTAGTGGGGATGTCAGTCTGCTTCCCATTCTTGAGATCTGATACCTTGGAGGTCTATCCTGATACATATACCAGTGCGGATATATACTGGATCACTCAATAGATGCTGTGTTTAATGTCAGCATCTGTAAGTGAACAAGCTTTAAGGACAAGAGCTGAAAAACACCTGTGATGAGTTTTGTCTTTGGTACAACATACAGCCAGTCCCTGTGAAGTCTGTCAGACAGGATACAAGGAAAAGGGGCAGCTGAAAGACGAGAAGCATTCCTACCTGAGCAGGAAAAGAAATCCAGTTGAAAAAATACCATGGCAACACCATTTCCAGAGCAGAGAATTGCAGTGTTTAGAAGACTGTACAGTTAGGATTGCTGAACTAGTTAGAACTTCCCAAGAAAAAAGAAAATACTTATTTTGAGGAATACTATTAAAAACCTGCAGGCAGGTTCCTTTCTCTTAACTCTGCTTTCAAATGAATGTTTTCAGATACCGTTAATCATTGCAGCTAGTTTATTCATTTTATGTAAATATGCATTTTCAAACTTAATAAGTTGCTTTTTCCCTCCATTACTGCTCAACAGGGTCCCAAGGAAGGCAGCTCTGTGTCATGTTGGATGTGAATGGAGGGACCTTGCTGGACAACCAGTAGAAACATCTGCTGTTCGCTGTTGTAATGGACGTATGATGTTTTAACTGTGCATTGTATATTTTCTTGTATATAACCTAAAATTTAAGTTCTAAAAAGATCTCTTTATGCAATAAAGACATTAAAGTTTAATACCAATTACAAGTAAATACTGTATCTGTACTTTTTCATTTAAAACTTTATTTAGCTGTTACCAGTAAAAGTCAAATTCATTTCCTCAAAATCTCTTCATGTGAAATTACAGGATGACATAAGACAGCTGGGAGATCAGCCAACGTATGCTTTGCTAAAAGAGCAATTGCTGTTGTTTTTCTTCAAGGATACGTAGAAAAAAATTGTTTGGAATAAGTTGGAGGATGCTCTCAAGAACTTATTTTTAACTGTCTTAACAAATCTTATTTCTTCTCTTAAACAAAATTACATGATTGAATGTACTGCACATAAATCATCTCAGAACTATCTTCGGCCTTCATGCTTTCTGTGAGCAACGAATATCATGTGTGTAATTTAGTTTAATACCTAAATTTCAAATCTAAAGCATTCTTAAAGTAATAATGGGTGTGAAAAGTGGAGTTGACTTTTATCTTAGCCTTTATTTATCTGCAATTTCTTCTCTGGTTTTGTTGGGGTTTTTTTTCATCCTCTTAACAGGTTTAGAAGAGAGGATGCAAGTCCACCCCTAGCATTCTCTAAACATGTAGCGGTATAAAAATGTGTGGAAAAATTTTCCTATGCATCTTAATTTGTTGGCCAAGCCTTTATAAAAGAGAGTCTGAAAAGGACTTTCATGCATGGATAATTAGGAAGTTTTACTCACAGAATAATACAGATACTTTAATAAGCATTCCTCAGTTTTTCTTTTCAGACAATGCCCATTTTCTCCCTTTTTACAAACTCTGATGCAATATTGGTCTTGTCAATACAGTTTGCGTTAGCTCTCTGTATTACTTTTGCTTACTTTTTCCTTCTGTTTGTCAAAAGGAGGTAAAAGTGTTCTTTCTCTCTGGGTATGCCAAAGTAGTTGTTATAGCTCTTTAAAAACGGGTGCGTGGGTATGGTTCTGTCTGTAAGTGCACTCCCTGTTACTGGCTTTATGTTGATTTGGGGAAGACCATTCTGTAAATTAGTAACTTCAGGGGCTGGTATTGACAAATCATCAATGCCATGTTATAAGTAGCGTGTCAAGGTCAGCTGTTGTTAGAACAGGGAGACAAACAACTTACCTAATGCAGCTGCGTAGTTCAGATATTTTCATGCACAACCTTTGAATTTATGTGGAAACTAATGAGGTCTTGAAGTTTATACACACTGCATGTTTTATCATGATGTACCTTCTCCTGGAAATCCATAGGTGCAGCGAATTTAAGAAATGAGTAGCTTCAGTCTGCAAAAGTATAGTGCACTTCCCAGAAGAACACAGCAGGTCTATTCAGAACACTCATAATCAGTTTAATTCAGCAATAAACAATATGGAAATGTGATGTGAGAATTCCAATATGAATGATCTTATAATCATTGTTTGCATTATATTATAAGCAATCACTTCTTGATGAAGTGCCAGAAATGTCACTTAGCATTTAGTCTGATTTCTGACTTTATAATTACAGAATCATAGAACGGTTTGCATTGGAAGGGATCCTAAAGAGCATCTAGTTCCAACCCCCCTGCCATGAGCAGGGACGCCTTCCACTAGACCAGGTTGCTTAAAGCTCCATTACTCATTAGCCCATCTCTTAGACCTGTGTGTTTCTCAAACACAGTCTTGCCACAGATGAGACAGGCTTTTGAGTTACGATCACAATTGTCATAAAGCCAGGTTCTGCTGTAAAAAGCCCTGTTACTGGGCTACTTCCAAAGGAGTTGATACACATGTCTGACATTCTCTCTGAATGTTGCTGATACAGAGTAATGGGCAGGAGTCCTGTGCTTTTGTCTTTAGAAAAAGGTGTAAACTTTTTCATATAAAGATGCACCATAATCATAGATAGTGTTCTCACTTGGATACAGTCTCCAAACTGGTCATATTATATAGTGAACTATATATACTCAGTTTGTTTAAATTGATGCAAATCAAATCAAGCTTTCATTGCATTATTTATTAATGGAAAACATAAGTGAGATGCTGCATCTTCAAAAGGAAAATTGGAAAAACTTTTTTCAATTACATGTAAATGGACCCCATGCTTTTAATGACACTGAGTTTAATCCAGCTCTACAATGCATATGACTGGAAGCAAAGTAGAAATAGCAGACTGAGCTTTAACCCTGAGTGAAGATCAAAGAAAGGTATATACTTACACTGAGTCCATGTTTAAAAGCTTGTTTACATTATTGGAACCAGATTCTTAATCAACTCATTCTAAAGTAGCTAAAAAAATGACAAGTTGAGAACATCCCATTTTGGTCAGTGGTTGTTTTTCAATGGAGCATGAGTATTCCCTGGAACTTTGCTCCTTGAAACTTCAAACTGAATTGCAGGTACCTGCAGATTCAAGCTAAGAGAAGTTATGAATTCTGCCCTCTCATTCTGCGCCATGTGCTTCATTGCCTCTACCAGATTAAAGACAATGGCTTATGCTGTTTACTGTTGACAAGCAGAAACCTCAACACACATTCATTTTAAGGTTTAAGAAAAGGGAGCAGTTCTCTTTTTCCCTTTGTTGGCATCATCTCTCTGCCTGCCTTCCTCACTCTAAATGGAAACACAGCAGGCAAAAATCAAGTATGCAAGAACGTTACAGTGAACAATACAGAAATCAGGGTAAGACTTGCTTCAGTAAGACTTCCAGAAGAAAACTTTATTCGACCTTCAACTGCTGGGTAAACTCTCTTCATTCTCTGGAGGTAACGGGTAACAACTTCAATATCAGGTTCACCTAAACAAAGAGACAGAACAGGAGCTCTGTGCAGCAGCCTGGCTCTTAACCAACATTTAAGAACCTGTCTAAAATTCACGGAATCATCACAGAATCATAGAATGGTTTGTGTTTCAAGGGACGTTAAAGATCACCCAGTTCCAGCCTCCCTGCTGAACACCTTCCACTGAACCAGGTTGCTCAAGCCCCCATCCAACCTGGATCTAAAGATTTAGATCAGATACACAGAAGAAGGTCTTTATTGTGAGGGTGATCAGGCACTGGCACAGTTTGCCCAGAGAAGTGATAAGTGTTCCATCCCTGCCAGTGTTCAATGCCAGGTTGGAGAGAGCCTTGGGTGACATGGTCTAGTATGAGGCGTCCCTGCCCATGGCAGGGGCTTGGACCTTAAGGTGATCTTAAGGTCCTTTCCAACCCAGACCATTCTGTGATTTCTAATGATTTCTCTGTATGTGAATTTATTTCTGCATGAACGGATAATTAGTGTGAGGGACAGCCTCCCCAAATTTACAAGCTGTAGGCTGAATTTAACACCAATCTGAGAATCAGTTTTAAATTGAAACAGCTGTAGAAACAAAAGAAGAGCTGTAATACAGGTTCAAAGGGATTTTTTCTTTTTTTGTAAAAGCATGCTTTTACCATCCAGAAGCAGAGCATATGGAATTAAAGTTTGGCAAAACATAGACGTGCTCCTAGAAGATACTTTTTTCCCCCCCTTTAACCACAGTGCTACATCCTCTTTGCGTTTTTAGAAATAATCAATTTTCATCTCAAAGTTTTTTCAAGGTTCCCTTTGTCTTAAAAAACGTACGTGTCCATTGGATGAACGCTGAGTTTCTAACGGTTTGCATGCAGCTTCAGAGGAGCTTCACACAGCATTGCAAAACACTTCCTTTTTAGGTCTCTAGCAGGGTGGCTGTCGCCAGAGTCCCGCTGCTTTTGGAGGGGCAGGCTAACTCCCGCAGAGCAGCTCGGCATCTGTCCCCTGGCCTGAGCTGCATGTCCTTCAGTGGTAGAGGTGATCATTCTGTCTTTGCAAATACTTCTATAAAGTGGAAATTTAAAGGCTAAAGAAAATAGCATCTTCCTTTTTGATGCTTTGTTTTATAATGAGTACATGTGCAAGGCCGTATGTGGTTTTGCTCCTTTTCTGTCTTATCCTGATCTCAGAACTGTTCTCTAAACAGTGCTGAACTGATGAGGCTCAGTTTCTCTTTGAACCTTTTGTTCTATAACTAAAAAAGAACATAATTGCTGGCTAAAACCAAACAAGAAGTCAGACTAGAAAATAATTTATCCAGTAAAATAAAAAGTCTGAGACTTGTACTATAGAAAGATCTTTTAACTTTTGTGAATTGTTTATCTGCTGCCCTGTTGATTCTCATACTTACCTTTACTGTATCCCAGGTTTTTGTCTTTCAGCATATGATAGCCATCGCCTCCAAATAACATATAGGATGGAAGAGTCACATTATATATTTGGTCCATCTGGAGTGAGACATAGGCTGGGACGCGGCAGGCTGTGCAGAGCACTTCTAAGGTAACAACTCTGCTTCCTGGGGCTCTGGAGAGATCATAGACCACGTGGATGCCTGCAAAAATACATGGTGGAATGCCACTTTATGCAGCGCCTATTGAACATCCAGGGCTAGGGGCATCATCCTCCATCATCTTCACCTGATTCTTTACATTAACTGAGAGGTTGTGTCATTCTGAATTATGCCAGTTAATGCCCTATTTTCTTTGCACACTACTCAACTTTTATGCAAGAAAACTTAATGATATTAGAGAAATGCTGAAGCACTGTCCCACCTCAGTTACTTATTGTCTGTTCTTGTCACTAATCCAAGGAGTCACGAAGGAAAAGTCATGAGATTAGGATACTGCAACATAAAAATACCTAGGATACAGTTATATAGAAACACCTTCCCTTATTTCTGTAGTCATATGCTTTCTCATTGCCCTGGCTTGTTGGCTGAACTGACTTCTTTTAAAGCCAGCCACCCTAATTTAGCAGCTATTATGGGTAATAGGTAATGTCCTGAAAAAAGAAAGCCAGGCCAGGACTGAAAGTTGCGGTTTCTACTCACTGTAGGAGCAGTAACGTTTCTAGCTGTGAGCCTTCCTCAGTCAAAGTCTGGGGAGAGTGAGGCCCCCACAACAGCTCTGCCAAGAATTTCCTGATCAGGAAGCCACTACAGCTTATAAAGCACAGAGGCTCTTCCAACCCTGGCTCTCTTCCTGCTCTGGATCTTCTGTCCTGAACCCTTTCCAGAGCTACTAGCTATCTTCTGTGAGAAGGCAGCAAGCAGAGGGGCTGATGCTGCTTTACGTTAGCAGTACCTAAGAACATGGTAACTTACTGGCGGAAAGTGCGAGATGTGGGTTGTGTCGTTGGCATGTGGGGGTTGTGGATCATATGGGGGCTAGCACCTCCAGCATCAGGCTATTTGAGTGGAGAGGCACGGGGTGGGGGGGATAATCCATCAGCCCCTGCCCTTGTTTAGCTTTTCTATTAAATAAACAATAAAATCTGCACTGCCTCACAAAGAGACCAGCAATATACATGACTGTAGCCTAGTATACATCTGGATAAATACATGGGGAGCTGCAATTCAAGAAATGCACGTTTTTAATATTAACTCTTCATCCCTGAAATATTTAGGAAGTCACCGCAGCAATTCCATAGCCCAGTTGGACTAACTCTAAAACTGTCAGCAATCATTAGACAATGGCACAAAATGACTTTGCTAAACAAATTTGGCAATAAGTGGCAGAGACATCCAGTCTGGGGCTTCAGGTAGGCTGCCAGTGAACTGAAACCCAGAGTTTGTTGTAGCTATTAGTGTATTACAGCTATACTCAAGTATTTATCTGCCTGGAGTTCACTGAAGTGTTAAACTGCTGCCATTACAGGTTACTGAACCAACCGGGAATCCTGTCTCTGCTGATGGGAATAGTGATGGTCCACGTGCTGCAGCGACTCCATTAAATATATGCAGGATAAACAGTCAACTGGCACATGTAAGGCACATGTGGCCACCTTGATTTCCATTCTTAGAGAGGCATAATACAAACAAGGCCAATAGAAGGGTTTGGAAAACTGAGAAGATGACAGAAGAAAACGTACCTCCAACCTGCAGCAGCTCTCCACTTCCTTTTCCATATCTGCGCACACTGTGCTCAAAAGCTTCCTTCAGAGTGGAGCCTTTTACCCTCACCAAATCAAAACGACCTCCAAATGGCAAAACTGACAGCAGATCTCCCACAGTAATGCTACCTGGGGGAATGAGACTTAATGTTGACTTCTTTAAAGTTTACAACATTATTTTAGGTTGTTTAACAATACATTTTTGACAAGGAATGTGGCAAATAAATACAATTTAAGAAAATGAGGGCCAGTAGAGGTAAGAATCACATACATTGTCCCAGTCAAAGAACCTATGTCTTCATCTTCCAGCAAGCATCAAGATTAATAAATCTGAGTTTGATGTAGCTGCATGTATTCAATATCCTTCAATGCTTCCTTTTTGATAAAGCTGTCATTCAGCTTGTTATTTTACATACCGTTAGTGCTCTGTTCATCAATGGGTGACCGTATCCCACCTCCATTCAGGATGCACATTGAAACATGGTTCCATGACTTTTTATCTGGACGTCCAACGTTCTCATAAAGCTACCAAAGGAAAATGTTTAAACTGATTTTTCATCTTCACTTATTCTAGGCTCTGGAAATTCACAGCCAATACAATCTAAGACTTAAAAGAGACAGGAAGGTTTTATATCTTCTTTGATATTACCTTCAGCCCCACTATAAAACACTTGTTTATTAGGTCAGACTACCATGTCTCTTAAAACTGCAGCCTCAGACCCAGCTGTGAGCTGCTCTCTGTATGAGGGTTCACCCAAAGAATAACCTGCTCCTTACTCTATACAGCAAGATTTCATTACAGCCTGGCTTCTGCCATATCTTTCTAGGGAGGCACTAGGTGTCACAGTGTTGGAAAGCAGCAGAGCCTGTGCGCTGACAGTTTGGAGCATTTCATCTAATAGCTCTGGGGTATCATCTTACCGCAGCATCACAGAGCAAATTTCCCATGTTACATTCCTGGAAACGGCACGCTTGGCTTGTACCATTCAGGTAAACGCTAGTTTTTCCAATCTCCGTAGAATAATTCCCCAGATTTTTCTTCCATTTTTCCACTTCTTCTTTAATGTGCTCATCTATAAAGTAGTATAAAAGTGCAAAATAAGCATCACATGTATCTCATATTAGTGACATTTCAGTGAATACAAAGCTTAGGAAAGACCCTGCTCTTCCATGATTCTAAAATGTCACACTCTCCCTAAAGGCTCTTCAAGCAACATGACATCTACACTCACTTCAAAGCCTGGAAAGGGAGCAGGAAGGATGAGACAACCAAGTGAACAAACTATTCCTGTGCCACAGCAAGGTTGTCTCCTAACACTTAGAAGTATTTTTTGCCCAGTTGTGTTCTGAGCTCTGATTGACAGGGTTTGTAGCACCTACCTTTACAAGTGAGAGAACTTTTAACATACCAGTGAGCTTGGTCTATATTTGACATCATATCTTTTTTTTTCCCTTCCTATTTATAGCTTCCTCCCCTTTAATGTAGTGTTAAAAGGATTACTAGCTCAAATACCAATGTCAGTGAATAAACTCCTCACAGAAATTAATTCCCTATGCACATGTGTCCGCCAGATGCAAATCTCAAATTTCTTTAAGAAAACAATACCAGATAACAAAGATAGATACTTGTATATACAGATAATGTCACCACTGCTTTGTATCAGCTGGTAGTTTTAAGCAATTTGTCTCATAACTGTCAGCAACAGCAACCTTTATGAAATGAACTTTTAGTTTTGTTGCCATCACAGAATTTCAAGTCTCTTTATATCACCTCATTCCATGCACAGATCACTGATAATAACATAGTCAATCAGAATATCTATGAACAAATAATTTTTAAATTATTTATTTCATGAATACTCTGGTAGAACCTAGAAAATCTGAAAAAAAGACTTTTTAGCTTCATGCCTAGAAAAAAGCTTCACAGAGCAAATGCTGGACAACAAACGAAGACTCGAGAACCAGCCCTGAGTAATTACAGAGCCAACAAAAAGAAGGTAACAGAGCTTGGATGGCTATGAACAGAAAGCAACAGACTTCCCTCCTCCCAGTTCTTTACATGCTTCAGAGCTGAAACAGTGAACACAACCAGTGTTCAAAAAAAGAAGTTGTGGGTTCATGTATTTTATTTGCACATTGGCAGAGGTTTTTTTCTGGAACATTTCCAATTTCCTATATTGCCCTAAACTCTGTTCTGGATAACCCAGCCTCTGGCAAAACAGAGTAAATTAGTCCTCAGTCTTTTAAATCATAATTACAGGGCCAGCTAAAACGGGCTCTGCCAAATGGTAAGGTTGTGTATCATCTAAGCTCTTACAAAAGGACTTTCAGTCATTTTAAACAGACAAAAACATACACTGAATTTGTGCATATTCAAAGGCCACTGGTCAGAAAAAGAAACAGGCAAACGTGTACAACTGTAACACAGCCTGAACCCTACGCACAAGAGAACTGCAAGCTCAGGAAGAAAGCCGGTCTCTTCTTCGACACTGTACTGTGTATTTAACATAATAACACTTGAATTGCAGTAGAGTGCTGCAGGCAAATTCAAACGTCTGTTCCACATACCTTCAGGAACACTGCTGTCCAGCAGAATGGGGTTTCCAACTGCTTCAACTACATTTCCTTTCTTGTCAAACGTAACATTTAAGTAACCAAGATACTTTCCATAAGCGTAAGCTTGCACCACTGGCACCTTCCTCCCATCATCTGAGTCAACCATGAATGGGTACGGGCCAGCTGGCTGTTCAGTGGAGGGTGGGGTGCCTGCACAAAAGGAGCATGAAAAACGGGTTTTCAGCTCATGTGACCTTCCAGGAATTATCAGAATGATGTTTCAAACGTTTCTCGGCCTTAAAAACCCCAAATAGGACATTAAGCAACAACAGCAATAAATGTATTGGACGACAAATTCAGTAACATAACATTCAGTTACGTTATTGCATAAGAGACAATGTTGTTTTCAGGACATGAGCTCTAAGAACTGCCACAGTGTTTTTTTAAGTTGTGACAGCACACTTCTCCATGACATCATGTCACAACAGCAACAAAGGAACTTTTCAGTCCAGTCACTGCAATCTAAATCTCTCAGTAATGCACGTGTACCAGCCTCTGGCTGAGAAATGTATTGTTCAGCCTTCACACCACATTATTCGGCCTCAGATAGAAAATGAGAATGTTAATAAAACATACACAGGGGTTGGGTTTTTTTTCATTAGCATTACAGTTGTGTGGTCATACAGTTAAAACTCTTATCAACCTGCAAAGTTTGAAGGGTGATTAGATGTAGGATTTCAAAACAGATAGATTAAAGGCATTTACAGAGAAAAGAGATCTCAGCTCAGTTGGCATAGCCTACCACAGGATTTAGAAACCACGCAGGGGAGGAAAGCAGCAAAGAAAACTACACAGCACAGCTCTTATCCCCAGGGTACCAGTGTTCTCCCTGTCTCCTTGACATCAT
The DNA here is from genome assembly GCA_026283785.1 of Coracopsis vasa. Lineage (NCBI taxonomy): Eukaryota > Metazoa > Chordata > Aves > Psittaciformes > Psittacidae > Coracopsis > Coracopsis vasa. Next base: position 13,531 of record JANHGB010027993.1, on the reverse strand, counting down.
TATCTGAGTAGTATCATTCCCCCCTGTTATTTCCTCAGTATTTCTACCCCACTGTCAGCAAACACCAAGGCCAGGCAGCTCTGAGAGGCACTGTGTGCTGCATGGCCCCACTGCAGAGCTTCCTCAAAGCCTGCTGCTCCTCCTGTCCTGAAGCCAGCAGCACTTCCCATCCCTGTGTCAGTGAGAACCTGAGTGCCAGCATTGCGGGGGCATGGGGAAGCAGGCGTGGATCCGGAGGAAAGCAGGCTCTTCACTTCCACTGCTCACTGAACAAGTGGCTTCCTTCCATTTACAGTTGTTTATATAACATGAAAACCTGGGATAAGCAAGCAGGACAAACGTTCCTCCTAGAACTACAATTCATATTTCTCTTTAGTCCCTCCTCTTCTCCAGGGAGAAAAGCTGTAACAAAATACAAGCTGAACCAAGTTTACCAGAGAACTAGTTTTTCTACTTTTAGCCGGGCCAACACAGCTGGTTTCCTGGTGGTGCCTCCTCACTATTTGATATTTATTTTGGGAAGAATTTAAGAAATCCTGTAGCTAATGAAAACCCTGCAGGATTTGTCCATGCAAACTGGCTTTGGGTTTTTTTGGAACTGAAGAAAGAATTGGATTTCATCTCTTGCCTTTGTGTAGCCTTCAAATGAACAGAGCATCAGTAAGAGAAATTTATGGTTTCTGGTCATCGTTTTAGTTCACATCAGCTGTGCATGGTTACATGCGCATTCATTTCTTGCTTCCTAAAGAAACGCTTTCTGATATTGATACTTTCTTGAAGGATTAATTATCACTATGACATTATTCCATTGTAAGAGCAGATGTGCTCCTTCTGAAGTGAAAAGACATTTCAGCACATCTTATCCCCAGAGAAAATAGCACTAGAACCCATGCACACATCTCTGTCAAAGCATGAGATGCTGTTTCATTACAAATGCACAAATTCATACTGGGTAACTGAAGAACCTGTAACATTTTCCTGTTTTCTTCCCTTGTTTTAGCCAACACACTATGTTCTCAGAACATCCTTTCTGATGAAAAGTAGAAATTAATATGCTTTAACCTAAAACTACCGTTACTGCTTGAATCAGTTCTACACACCCAAAGCACACCTGAAAAATTCAAGACAACATTTGCCACATAATCTGTGGATAAACCAAAGATTTCCAAATGTCTCAGAGGTTGGACTAGTCCAAGATCAGGCCCTTATATTAAGACATCTCTATGGAGATGTCTGCCATGGGCAGTTTGTCTCTCAACTCCCATGACAGCCAGAGATTCAGCTGACCAGCTGGTTTATCTCCACTTAGACTAAGCCAAAACACGCTCCCAGATTCTCCTGCCAGTTACTGATCTAACAAAGATCTCTTGATTTAAATGAGAGCTTATAGGCTTAATGTACACATAGAAACACACACAAAATTTAGATGCTTACTGTGCAGTCAAATCACCTCCACAGATATGGCTGTGTACTTGTTGGCTAATAGCTCTGACTTAGAAGGGAAAGGTTCACACATGCACTTGTGGTGCTCCTGGATGGATTAGCTAGTGCAGTTTCAAATGGGGAGAGGTTGAACAACTTGACCTAGTCTACTTGGACAGTGGGGTACTCTCTGGGATGACAAAACATGTGCATGTGAACTCCTACAGGTATAGACAGGACATGAACTCGGTACCTCAACTCCCAGAGCACTTCAGACCACAATTCCCAATTGCGAACAGTGGCATCTCTTTGGACCATGTCCAATAAGCCATTTTGACTTAAGACATTTTGCCCCCTTTGATGAAGGCAGACTTGAGTGCAGCATCTCTACAGGCTTGTCCACTCTTCGCTCACCATTCCCTCTCAGTCACTCTTGGAGACAAGACATTGGGATGGATGGTCCTGTGGTCTGTTACAGTTTGGTCAATTCTCTGCTGCACCCCTATGCTAAGTTTTTGCAGCCTCTGACTTGTAGGTAGGTGTGTAAATGCTCTGTGGCTCCAGATTAGTAATCAGTTATTCCTTGAGGCTAAATTAAAGAGATATTCCAAACTGTTTCATGTGTATCTGTAGCATGCAGCAGTTTCTCTTTAACAAGCGGGACAGTAAAATGTGAGAGCCCAAATGAGACAAAAAGGCATGAGAAAGTGAGAAGAGATGAGTAGAGTGAGGATAAAGTGGACAGTGCAAAACCTTTAAGTGTTCAAATTCCTAGGGTACACAGTGCTATCCCGGTGACTAGAGCACAAAGGGAAATTTCACGGAAAATTACAGACAGTTCTTGCTATATTCTCAAGCATTTAATTTAACAAGCTAAATTTAATGAACTATCTTTGATGATTCATAAAGCCCAGCCTTTCTTTTACTTGTGCCCTTACACATGGGGTCAGGGAAGGCAGCAGCACTGGAGAAGCTGCTGGTGGCAGGTTTCGCCCTAAAGCATGATTGCTGTGGAAGAAATCAGATCAACAGTGTTCACCTCTGGAATGATGTCTACCTCTGAAACAATGAATAATAAAATCAGAGACTAAAAGTAGGACTGAAAAAGAGAGAGAAAACTTGGGAAGAGTTTTTTAATGTCAGGGCTAATGGAGACCTATGAATCAGATTCTACAGAAAATCAACATCGGTATCACTTTTGAAGTCTTACATGATTCATTTCTTTTGTTAACACACACAAGTTTAAATGTAAACATCTTACTTACTCCTTTGTACCTATGAATTTGAAACAGGTACAGTATGTTTGGCAGTAATTTATTAGTATTACTACCTCTCTCTGTCCTGCTTTGCACAGGTCACATTGAACATCCACAGCATTAAGGAACCTTTCAGTGAGTTAGGGTACTGCTTACCTACAGACTGTTTTAAATCAGTTTCTTCCATGGAAGTTATGGATAGGTACCAGCTATGGATCTGTCCCAGTACAGCCAGCAATAAACTGTATTTGTGAAATTTCTCAGAGTTTAAAGGGAAACAGTTTTAGCTTTGCTTTAGAAGCAACATTTTAGTAAGAAGTTAAATACCTGTATAGAGAAATGTGTTTGTATGTCCTCCAATTACAACATCCACTCCTTTCACTTTTTGGGCAATATTTTTGTCCACAGTAAAACCAGAATGTCCTAGTGCAATTATTTTGTTCACTCCCAGAGCAGTAAGTGCATTCACTTGTACTTGCAATGCTTCAATTTCATCTTCAAAGATAACATCATCCCCTTAAAAAAAAGGAACAAACATAAATATATTATAACAAAGTACTTTAATTATTAGTTTAAACAAACAAAAAAGTAGTTTATATCTGGTGCTATTTTGTACAATTGATGGCACTTTGAATATCAGTGGCTTTCAAATGCTCTTAGTCACTCCAGGCTCCCGATCTGATATTTTCCAGTCTCTCAGGAGCACCTTTGTGCTTAGACTAAAACAACGTTCCTTCACTAAGCTGTATGTACTTGCCTATACTAAACAAGTTGTAACTCCATTAAGAAACACCAGTCACACCAATTGTGGGATCAAAAATTGACCAGGTTTTGTTATTTAACTAGAGAAAGGAAACTAAATATGTCAGTAAGTGTTTGAGCATAAACACTTGTACTACAAAGCTTTTTTTCCTTCCCAAATTGTATTTCTTTGAGGACTTCTATCTTCTTCTGAGTTAAATCTCTCTTTTTACTCCACACTCACCTCGTTCTTTCCCTCCCTCTACCCCCTGAGGCTTTAAAGAGCAGCTTCTTCAAAGTGCAAACTCTGAACTGCCTTTTTACACAGATTATCTCACCTAACGCGAACCACTCTCAGCAATATCAATACAGCACAGCACACAACTGAGCTACCATTCTGAAACGACAACATAAAGAACGGAGTGTCTGGAAAGAAGTAACCTCTTCCAGACCACAATGCTGGGAAACTCAATCTTCCTGCAAGGTTTCTGTGCCCGTTGAAATTATCCTAACATGACAAACAGCTACATGAGCACTAGGTAAACATGCACTTTTATCCTGGGCACAGTGCTTTGGGTTGCGCAAGAGGACTGGCTATGTAGGAGACTAATTTCTTTGACAAAGTTTTAAGAATGGAGTTTGAGAACAGAGTCAACAAACTGTAATCCTAAACTTACCAGTGAAGACAACCGAGAAACATTTCTACCAATTCAGCCTCTACCTAATTCCTCTCCTTCCTGCTGAGTTTTTGATCAAACCATTTTGAAATACACTTTTTAAGTCAAAAGATTTACATTTTTTCATAACAAAGGGAGGGGTGAGACGAATTCACAATCCAGTGCAAAATGTCTCAGGAAATGAAGAGGAAGCAGCTACAATGGAAGAGATAAAAGAGGGTTACATAAATTGGTTCACCACCACACCCATTGAATAGTTCTGTTATTGCCAGAGGGGATCTCTGTACTGCACATTGCAGACTGAATCGTGCAGCGCATCCCCACATTTTCTTCCTGCAGACCTCTTCTTAAGAATCAAAGAGTCATAAGTTAATTGAGGTTGGAAGGGACCTCCAGGGGCCATCTAGTCCAAAACCCACTCAAAGCAGGAACTCAAAGCCAAGTGAGGATGCCCAAATGGGTCTGGTCCCAGCAAGCTGAAATTCCACAGCCTCTCTGGCCAACCTGTTTCATGGCTTAACTGCTCTTACCGTGACAAATCTTTTCCTTACGTCCCACCATAACTTCCTGTTTTACTACATGAGCCCATTGTTTCTTGTCCTTTCTCTGCATCCCTCTGGGATGAGCCTGTCCCTGTCTTCTCTATAAACCCCCTCTTAAGACAGTGGAAAACTGCACTTAGTTCAACTTTAGCCTTATTCTTCCTGAAGGAAGAGACCGACTTCACCCCCTCTTTGTATATCCTTGTGCTTGACAGAAACTGGGCCTGATACAGAGCTACTGGCAAAAGGAGAAACCTGAGAAAATGCTCTTTGAGCCTAGGCCTTTCAGATACTCATCTTACCATCCACAGACCAGCTACAATGGTGTTGCATACCACAATGTGGGGACCAGTTCTGTAAAGAGAACGGGGCTCTCTACATGAAGAGCAAAGGCAAGCCTGCTGACCAGCTGTGCCAGCATCCAGTTGCCTGCAGGCTAACTTGTCCCATGCCAGGTGATCCATGATAACCGAGCTCTCCCCACCAGCACCAGCTCTGTTACCCTTCTACATCCCTGCAGCCTACAATACACTGAAGACATACTGTTATTAATCTTCAACCCATATTGAACCAAGCAAACCTACTTTCACACTGAGGGTTAAAAAAAGGCTTGTCCTGTGCCAGTAAATTCCATCTCTCTCCCAGGACTGTTATAGCAGGGCACAGGCAGCCACCTGCACCACCAACCACACAGGCAGTCACACCTCCAAACCCACCCATCCAGCAACTGCCCACTGCCCACCTTGACCTCAGAAAGGGATTCCTGCAGAGGCTTCTTGAACCTCCTCCCCTCAACCCAGCCCTCACACAGCTTTGTATTCTAGTCATCCAAGCCCTTCATCTAATAGAGCTGAAATGGGCCAGCAGGTTCAAAAGTCATACAGCGGGGGACTGTAAGAACAATTACACAGTGCTCACTTCTCTATGAAACCAGGCAAAAAGCAATATGATGCTTAGCACCCACCTGCATGTATTTCAAAACAATCTGAATTGAAGTAAGTGTTTATTTACGAGTTAGTTATTGCTCATGCCAGTATTTCACTTCTGTTTCAAGGTATTAAACTGATGTGACATTCTCTTCTCTTTTTAGATGGTGCAGTGTTTCAGATAAAACATCCAGACTGCTATAAATGAACAAGGAAAAAGAACTGGCTGCATGTTAAAAATATTATGCAAGCTAGCCAGAATAAAGTGGAATAAATGGAATTTAAAATTCCATTTTAGAAAACTCTGCCAAGTTGATAGTTTTAGTAAATATTTTGCTGCCTGTAGGGTTACAGAGTAAGCAGCTTTGGGCTTCTTACCTTACATGAAAATAAAGTGGACAAAATGAGATATACTATTTCACAGCACCAAACATGTATGTAGCATCTCTCAGGACAGATAAAGACATTACCATTTTGCGTGATGTTTACACCACCATTGCAAAACTAAAGCAAGTGAGCTGGTACCATCAAATACTAGAAAGATGCTCTTAGGATTACTAGTGCAAAACAAATACATAGACAACTCTGTCTATGTGCCAAGTTATAAACAACACTTGGAGGATGTGGAAAAACTGGCTGAGATAGTTGAAGGAAGAACTTCAGAAAAACTGCCAATTGGCTGTAACCTATAAATTGTGCTAAGAGTTCCCCATCCCTGTGGTTTCCGAACAACAACAGTAACAGTACCTGCAGCAAAGATTAACTGTTCCTTCACAATGGAACCACTGAGACTTAGGGACTTCATACTCTGTTCGAGTATGCTGATTGATAGCTGTTTTAAGCAAACTATGAAAGTACAAACTGTAATTTCATGATTGCGTCAAAGTTATTGGGATTTGACAACAGAAGAAATCACACCCACAAAAGATTTCCATGGAAAATGGTCATGTAGGAATTCACAGTTCAGCATTTTCATACTTCCTATTTGCCTTGAGAATGCCCTAAGAGCGTACAGCATGCCAAAGCAACTGCTGCACAGTCTGAGAAAACAGAATCATCTGGAAGAAGTGTGTAGAGATAAGCATGGTGCTGAATCTAAAATGTGCAATGTGTCTTATTCATTGAACTAAGGAATTAGGTTGATAATTATTTAGCCACCGACCCACCTCTGCCATGATTTTATTAGTTTGAAGGATTGCTAGGTCACGGATGATACACAGTCACTGAGCTATATTAACACATCCTGAATTCACATTTTCAAAGCTTCCAAATGTTCCTCCACACACTGAGAAAGCAAAGCAGAAAACTGTAAAAACTGGGATCACTATAAATGTTGCTGTTAGAATTTGCTCTGCTTGTTGCTCAATTAGACTGTGGGATATACTTAGCTTAGGGCTGCTTCAGGGAACTAACAGTTAGGGAACTAACCAGCCTTCCCTTTTAACCCTGTTTTTAATAGTTGTGGTATCTGTTATAGCATCTCAGCATACTGAGGCATTCAGTATGATGTCTAAAGGTTACTGGAAGTGTAGTTAAATGCTTCAGAGGATCATTCCAACACTATCTGGATTCTTCTCTAGTAAATTTATTTGCAAGAGAGTTAATTTGATGACCTTACAACAGCAATGGAGTTGTTTGGGAGAAGAGTTGAGATCTAGTTTATTAATTCCTAATGAAGAAGCACACAGACTGCGTTCAAACTTAGCCTGACGTCAGATGACACCTACCCTCAAGCATTTCACCCCTCAAGAACTTCACCTCAAGCACAGGTGAAATTCTATTGCCTACAGAAAATACAGATCAATTTCCTTTTTTGTTGGGGGAAGAAAAGAAAGGACTCCAAAAACACATCACTGTGAAATAGAAGTGAGATATAGAAGTCTATTCTGACCTCAGACATCCAGTTCCTGATACTTTAAACATACAGAATAGGAATTAAAAAGAACAGAAGGAATGGGTTTATACTCTAGTATTTCCTCAAGGTATGAAATATTCCTTTTCTTAAAAAAGCTATGCATTACTTCTTTATTACTAAGTGATGGAAAGAGAAGTAATAATATGAAGTCCTTTTTCAGTGTGGAAACTGCTTTAAACCAGTGCTTGGGGCATCCTTCCTGCAAAAAACAGGGACGAGAGTCTGATTTTGTTGGGGGGGAGAGGGTACGGGCGGCTGAGCTTTGAGCAGGCAATGACTCAGATCTCCTACAGCTGATTTAAATGTGCTTCTCATTCCAGTCAACCATTTTCTTTTACTTAAAAAACCAACCTCAACAAACCAAAACCCCTTCGATGTTGGAAAAAACAGAAACTGAGAAGCCTTTTCCTCATCAATTCTAATTTTACTCATGAATGAAGCAATTGTGGTAAAAGCTGAATGGGTGTTCCTTCTGTAGTCTAATTTCTGGAAATATTTGAGAGACTAAAAACATCTTGGGCAACTTCTGCTTTAAAAATACACATGAAGCTCTCCTTGCTTTTACTAGGGCTGGAGCTTGGAGGCATCCAAGATCACAATTTCAGCGCACAGAGAAAAGCCTTGGTTTGAGCACATTTCACTGTAAAGGTAAGCTGGCTTTAACATTTGTTTAGATGCATAAATAACGATATAAAAGAACATAAATTTTAAAACCCAACAACAATAAAAGCACCCCCCAGCTCTTCTGCAATCTCACTGACCTTTTTAATATTCTTGGATAATTCAGTGACACTATATAATTCAGGTCTGTATGAAAATGGCTTTTAATGTTAACAAGCCTTCTCCACTTTAAAAATCAGACAGCTACAAAGTTGAATAATACAAGTAAGTACTGATAAAACTTCTCACTTTTCAGCTGAAAATATTCATCTTTGGATTCAAAAAAGTGGGCAAGTAATAAAATAGTAACAAAGGACATAAACTTATATACTAAAGAAAACATACCTGGCTGGGAAAGAAAAGAAGTTTCCTTTGTAGTGTAGCCAACAATTCCTACCGGTTCTGAGCCGAAATGTACTATTTTAAAAGGATTAACATATTTCATCATTTCATTCCCTAATGGAGTTTTCCCCTTGATGTTGGCACTCAAAACCGTAAAATTGGCATTTTTAAGGAAAGGATCCAATAATCCACTCACACCTTCATCGAACTCATGGTTCCCCAAAGCCTGTGAAAAGCAAGAAGAAAATATAAGACCCTACCTCCAATATTCAGTCTAAATGCTCTCATAAATTATATATAAAGGTATGTATGAGAAAACAAAGTCTATGTTCTAGTGAATAAAACCCTATCTTGTCTAAAGGAGCACATCCCTGTTTCTCATGAACACAGAAATGTTATTTTTGTCTTTTCTAGGTTTAGTTTTTTGCTTTTCAGACTCTTCTATCAATACAGATGTGACAGTCAAAACCTACATAAATAAGGTCTGCAATCACATGCCAAACCAAAACCCACTGGTTTTTCATCCTGTAACTGCAAGAAAGAGGATTAAGAAGAACCACAGAGGAAAATAAGTATTTTGTGTATGGAAAGTATGTTGCTTAAAAAATACTGAAGAAAATGTTAAATGCCAATGACAGTATTTGTTGTCTTTAAATAAAACATGCATTTTAAGAGCTTGTGCCTGGAATACAGGTTTTTAAACACATTTAATTCACATTTAGTAGAAGTTCTTGTGCACTTTAACATGCCACAAGAAAATACCATTTTCTAGACATCATTAATATAATTTCCTACTGGAAGTTCTAATGTTTATCAACTAGGGAGAATCTCCACAGACAATCCATAGTATGGGTGTGTGCACACATGCAGGTGTGTTTACTGTGAGGGTGGTGAGGCACTGGCCCAGGCTGCCCCGGGAAGCTGTGGATGTCCCATCCCTGGCAGTGTTCAAGGTCAGGTTGAAAGGGGCTTTGAGCAACCTGGTCTAGTGGAAGGTGTCCCTGCCCATGGCAGGGGGGCTAGAACTGGATGATCTTTAAGGTCCCTTCCAACCCAAACCATTCCATGACTCTTTGATTCTATGATAACACTATCATAGAAACTATGATATCTAAACTAAAACTATCACACAAAACAAGCAGTCCAGTTTATCGATTAGCAACATAATACCAACAAGATGAGAATGTTTCATTATTCTAGGTTGGTTGCCTTATTTAATAAAACTGTACTTGCTTTAAAGGACCATAAAACTTTCTTCTACCCACCCCTTTTTCATGCTTAGCCTAACATGCCACATGCCTGTGCCTCCAAGTAACCAGCAAAACGTCCATAGATGGCAACTTTGCTGAAGCATGATATACACAAGAACCTTGTAGCATATTTAGGTGTTAGTGAAAGAGAAGAAACAGCTATAGAAAAATAGTCATAGTGTAACCTGGGACAAGTTTTCAGGTGGCAGTTAGAGCAAAGCATGAAAGGAGTGCTACAGCCATCAGACCAACTCTTCTAGACAAAAGCGTGCTTATAATTTCATTCTGAAGATCAAGCAGGGAAAGTCACATTCATCATCTGAAAAGACTTATACACCTCTCTGCACTACTCAGATAAACAACCTCTATGTGTTTATTCCAGCTTTTATTTCCCAGGTAGATTATATTAACCCTGGTCATGTTCCAACCTGAGCAGGACCACTAGATGCATGGAAGATCAATATTTCAGTCAAATGATTGGCAGTCTTGCTTTTGGAGGAGGAAAAGACTCCTGACTCCTCTGATCCCCACAGGCAGGTAGTCAATGGCCCTGTGGAAAAGTCGGGATATCAGCAGTAACTTCAGCATCACTGGCAACCAACTGCTCCTGCTGATGCTAGTGAGAACCCTACTCACGCCCCAGGGAAGCAGCCAAATTGTTTGCATGATGCTGCAGCACTTTTCCAAAAGAACCAAGAACTGTCCTTAGGAAAATCCTGATCTGGGAAGCCACAGTGCACTCCAACAATATCAGCTTTCTAACCGTATTCTAACTGCAATCTAACTTGCTGTAAAAAATAATGTAAAAAAGAAGAACACTTTAAGGAAACTCATTTTGATTCCTTCATCAGTTCGATGCTGACTGATGCTCTGAAAAGACGTCCATGGACTGGTGGAGCATCCCAGAACGTAACAAGCTATTTCCTTTTGGCTGATGCATGTGCCTTCTGTTTATCCTAAACATGCAATTACACCCTCCCCCCCTAAAAGGTTGCAAATGAAATTAGTTGAATTGCATGTAACTGCCATTAGCTTGTTGTGGGAAAAAAAAAACAACCCAACAACCCACAAACAACAAAACCAACCAACCACTTATGAAACCTTGTTTCTCTTGGCTTTGTATCTTGTGTTTGGATTATTTCATGTCCATTAGGATACAAGCTTTGATCAAAACTTTTCCCATGGTGTGGGTGGTTACAAAGTCTCTTGGTCATGAGAAATCACTGGTGGCTAATAATACAGTCTTACATTTGATGCCACTTGTCCTCTGGGGAGGAGGATGTGTACCATTCTGGGTTCCTGTACTCTATCTAACCACCCTTATGCCCAGAGCTTCTAGGACGCTGTACCTGTGCAATATCCCTTCACTAAATCTGAATCCATTGGCCAGCTTAAGTGTAAGTCACAAGAAGGAATAAACAGACATGTTTAGGCACACAGCACGCGATCCTATAATCCTCCATTTCACAAGAAACCAAGTTAAAAACTATTTCAAAATCAGGATACAAATTAACAGAAGGATGCAACTTAAAAGTAAAACCAGAAGACTTCCATCATCCCTCCAATTACTGTCTTTGCACTACATCATTTTGATTTTGATGTTAATTACACCAAAAAGCAAGGCTAGTGCCAAGAAAATCTGGAAGGCAATACCTCGCTAAACAAGACAAAACAGGCTTGAGGTGAGAAAGGGCAGAAATGAGAAAATAGCTAACCTAAAAGGAAATTCGTCCCATTTGTGGAATAAACGTCTAACGCTGCCAGGCTGCCCTAAATCCTGCTACAGCTCCTGCCCCCATCCTGTAACCACTTCCATGACTCATGTTCCCTCCTTCATCCTGTTAGTAATCCTACTCCTGTATCTTGCTTCTAACCATTTCAGTAATCCCCACCCCTTCTGTTAGGGATATGACTTCCCAAATTTTGCTTAAAGAAACACTAGCTCACTCTTCTGCAGCACAGCTCTTACCTGGCTCCCTGCGCCCACCCGGCCACCATCCCCATTGCATGGTGCTCACAGTCCATGGACAGAAGAGTTGTAAAGAATGTCACAGCACTGCCCAGCACTTGGCATCTGTCCTCAGCCTCTTTGGTAGCAAAGGTCCTAAGTACCTGCAGCCTCTCAGTCTGTCCTGTCCCCTTCTACCCTGTGACAACATTCAAATTACAATATGCAGCACCTCCACAGAGAACAAGTGGTTGACTACTTCACCTAAGGCATAAGCATTCAGTACAAGCCTCTGGCTATCCAGTATGGTGTGGAATTATTTTTTAAACTTATCCTGATGAAAAAGCTCATGGGATCTCCTAAACAGTCAGTACGTGCTTCCTACGTGACGCGTTTCTAAATCTGGGCACAAGCTCAATATTGCTGATTTTGCCCATTAGAATTTCTTCTTCTGATATGATCAGGAACTGTACAAACTCCCAGCCTGCCCATGAACCAGTTAAACCAGCAAATGCGCGGCTAAGGAGTGACAGTCAGCAGCAAGCTTTGGGAAGAAAGGTAGGAAAAACCACCTTGAGCTATTTCTGCACTGCAGAATCCCAAAGTGCTCCCCAGCTCCCAGAGAGAATGAGTCCTGAATGCACACACCCCTCTCCGTCACCACTAGGTGAAAAACCCTGTTAGTTTTATGGTTAGGAAACCGTTTGTTAAGCCACGGGAACAGGGAGCAGTGTCCTTCACAGACCTGTCTGCCTGGTATGAAGTGTATTTAGCCCAGGAGAGCGTACTGGGGCATCTCTTCCCTTCCGCAACTCTTCTGAGGCAGAGGGAAGAAACAGGTGAAGCCATTTTTGCCTGGGAAAGAGCAGTGTTTTCCAGAGAAAGCAAAAAAGATGAAGACAAGAGGATGTGATATGCACAGAAGATTTTTTTCCTCAAGCTGTCAGTTGGAATGTGATAAATATGCAGTCATCCTCAAACATAACTTCAATCTCTCTCCTCCTTTCTGAGGTTCTATGCAAGCAAAATAACCCACAATAATTCTTTATGTATTAGCAGGCTTTATGTGTTAGCAGACAAAAGATTTAAGGACATGGAGTGACATCCCCCAATCTCAGCCTCAAATTCTTCTACCTTTCTCTCAGCACTCGGATGACCAAAAGAGACAGAGTAAAAACGCAGGACTGGTGCAGCCTCAGACAGCTTCCTCAAAGGTGCACTGTTGCAGTGCCTGGACCACATGCATCCAGCCCCTTACACCCTGTCAAGATCACAGCTCTGGTGGGACTGCACATGACCAGGGTGGGACTGATAAAAACTAACAATCCTCGCCCTTTGCAACAGCATTGCCAACATGCACCATCTGGCCCTTCCTGCAGGGCAGGCTCCGAGCCCCTGCCACGGTTACCCTCTCCATCGCAGGCCAGGCGCCTCACCCAGGGTTCCGCGCTTCTGCCGATCCCTCTCCCCTGCTCGCTTCAAGCCCCTGCCTCTCCCAAGGAGAGCTCTCCTTCCACGGCATGCCTGCCTTTTCCTCTCTGTAGCCCTGGCACCAGCTCCCTGTTTCTGGCTGCCCGCGGGACTGCCAGCTCATGACTCCATTCGATCGGGTGCCAGTCACCTGGCACATCGCTTCTTTTCTCCTTCCTTACCCCTGGCCGATGCTGACCTCGATTTTAGCGAGACCTACAGACTTCTCTGAGGCAACGCTACGCTCTCCAGGAGGCGTCAATGCAAGGGCTGGAAAAGCAAACACAGACCCAGCACCCAAGAGGGGGAAGCCCTCCACCACTACCCCCGGCTCTCTTTACCATGGCATCGTAGCGCAGGAAGTTCATGAAGTGGACCGCCT
>JANHGB010027990.1:12446-37495 GCA_026283785.1 Coracopsis vasa | reverse complement strand
TATTTTTTCACTGAAACAATAGCGAATGACTTTCAGCACTGAAATGAAGAGAGACGCTTCTAAGGTCGAGCTGCTCAAAGGCAAAAAAAGCCCAAAGCAATTTCCCTGCTGATAGAGAGTTCTGTTTTGCATTCTTTAGAACATACAAAAGCTAAATTGCCATCAAAGATAATTGATGTCATCACAAGAGTGTTGAAGGCCAAAAGATGGTTGAAAAATTTGACAGGCTTTTTGTTAGCACCTTTAAGGTTACAGTGTTTGGAAGGAAAGCAGACATTGTCATCCTGCACAAGGAACATATTCTTCATTGGAGTGTGGTAGCAGTGAAACCAGGTTTATATTCACCAATATATATATGTGTGTGTGTATATTGATGATTGGAGAGGTAACTACAAAATTGTCAATGAACTTTGCCTTTCTGGCAAATTTGAGACTGGAAAAAAAGCTAAATGTAAAAAAAATAATAAAATAAAATAAAGGCATAAAGTCTTAGCCTAACAACTAAAAACAAACCTAAAACTCTACCTTGTTGTCTGTTTGTAGCACTGCTGCCTGCACAAGCCATACAGCCTGAGAATTATTATCAGTTTACTGCCTTCACACATGAACAGCTTTTTGTGATCATTATCATCCAAGCTTGTAGGATGCAGTCAGCTGTCCAATAAAAACAGGATAAGAAAACCCACATCTTTCACTAGATAATTTCATTGTATGCTTTAAATACTCTGTAGGAGGAAGGTTCAATGTACAGAGGCTTTGGACAGCTGACGGGATATCTGAAACTTTTCTAAAGAGTTGGTAAGAGCGCAGAATGGGAGTATAAAAATCTGTGAATATGCCAAGGAGTGTAGTTTGCAATGGAATTTAACAGAAAACTGTCCAATTATGGACCTATATTTGTATGGCATGAGTTTTCTATGTATCAGTTTTCCTCTATTCAGAAATAGTGAAATAACTAAACCAGCCAAATCCTCAACTTACAAAAGTGAGTGCTCCTTCTTAAATTCTACAGTGAATAAAGTGAATTCCAAATTTCATGTGAAGTTGTTACTTATTCATTTTGATTTTTTTTATTATTGAATATTATACTCTTATTCAGCAAACATTTTTGTTCCTAAGCTATTCTGTTGTGCATAACATCTGAAGTATTTCAGTATAGCATATAAAAGTTTTCTGAATAGTGGTATTCTAAATGTTCTCATGCTACAGTGCATCATGCTGAGTGCTCTCTTCAGATAAAGGTTAGAGACCTAAGATTTCTATACACTGCTATTCAGCAGAAACTTTTCAGGGCATGAAAAAGTTTTTGCTAACTTTACTCCTGTGGAGATGCAGAGAGCTGAAACAGCCTTGAAATACAGAATTTTCCATTCTCTTTCTTGAATGGCAGCTCAGTTTACATGCATTGGAACACCTTGAACTGTTTTCAGCTTGTTGAAATGGACATACTATTATTCTAAAGCCCCAGTTGTAAAAAGTGTGATTCAATAAGTTGCCTTTACAGAAAACTTGTTTGCTCTTCTCCTGATGTTTAGGCTATGTAGTAATTTTGTCTGGAGGGCAAGAACTGATGCCAAACTGATCACAAGGGTATGAAAACTGGGGGCTCGATGTGAATATTCAGGACAGTTTGAAAACTGTTTACTATTAAAATGCCTTTTTCAGAAGGGCATAATTCCAAAGCTTGAGATACGAAAGTGATGATTAGATCTTGCATGAGAGGCTATAACAGAAACACCTACAACGTCTTTACTAGACCACTGAGTTCTGTTTGGCAATACAATCTTGATTTAAATACTGGTTAAAGTACTGAAACCAGGGGATTGAGCACTAACAGATATTTAAGCTCAGTCAAACATGCTTTTTGCCAGTTCTAAAAGTCTGCTTATTATGTTTGTTTCCTTCTCTAAATACAGGGAGATGCTCTGCAGTTAAGTGTGGTTTATCTGCATCATGTGCCACAGTGAGCTGGGTGATTCTGTGTTAGAAAACAAAAGAAGTGAAGATGGTGGGTGTGAACTTTATTTCAGATGACTCCCTGTAAAGACTTCCATCTGTCTGTTAGAGCTGTCAGCCTGTTTTTTTTTCTGACAGTTGACTACATGAGTTTCCTTTGTTTTAGGGAGATCCAGCATCTCTTCCCAGCTCACAAAGTACCAGCAAACTATAAAAAAAAGATAGATTTGCATGGTTTTGTTGTGCTAGAACACTGTCCAGACCTGAACAGAGAAGGTTTCTCCTGCAGGAGAAGTGATAGTCTGCTCATATCAAGAATGAGCAAGTAGCATTGCAGGCTGTTCTGCAAATGAGCATACGATATCAAAGATGGGATATAATCTCAAAATCAAATACTTCCTTTTTGAATCCCTCCATATTCTGAGGTAGGATTGTTCTTTGGAAACATCTTTGTTTCCAGTCTTTGCAGAGCTCTGCCTTCATTGGCTTGATCTGACTATTGTCTGAAATCAGATGGGAGCTGAGTACTGTGCTAATGTGACTTTTCATAGCTTCTGCGTCAGAGCTGACTCCTATCCAGGCAGCTTTAGGCATGTCCAAAGGCATGTATGCAGAATATACCTTGAAGACATCCTAAAAGATATTAGGGCAAGCAAAGTACTTATTTCCATTTATTTGTTTTCTGGACCAAGTAAATAATTTGTGTGGATTTGCCTGTTTATACTGATTGATAAAAATTGACTTGACCAACCGAGATCATATAGATTGGGGTACCAAAACTTAAAGAGCTTGTACCTTTCATCAGATGGTAGAGAAGTAGTTTTGCATTACCCTACACAGATAAATAGAATGAACACAAATGAGCATTTGCTTAATATTCAAAGATGAAGCTTCTTGGTTTATTTTCAAAATAGTATATCTGCAAAAAATTAAGAGCTGCAAGGATCCAATTAGCTCAATGAAACCTTAATTTGTGTGTCATGAAGTAGTCACAGAAAGGAAGGTAAAGGTATGTTTAGAAAGGCTGAATTGGTAAAGTCTTGCTGAGTCACAGCTGGAAAACTATCTGAATGATGTAGATCTCATTAACATCATCAACTTAAAACCATTCACGATGATGAATAAAACTGATATGAACCTCAGACCAACAGGAGATCCTAGCTTTTTTCCTAAATGAAGCTATGAAGAGATGTTGTACTATGTAAGGTGGATTTCCTATGTATTGAACGCTGTCTTAAACAAGTACTTTACAGCAGGGAACTCTTATCCAACACTAGTGAAGATTTCCCTGGTGGAATGGCAGATAAAGTGAAAGCCATTGCACTTGCTCACTATTTCCAGTGTTCTGAAAGTCTTTACTGTGCATATACATTGATTTTTTTATTTTTATTCTTTTAAAGAAAGAAATCAATAACTGTCAGCTGCTGAAAACTTCAGATATTTGCTGAAGAACTGGATAGTTTGCATTGGTGGAGATACTGCTCAGAGCTCAAAATTACCTGGCTAAATAACATCTAGTAAAGTATTTATTGATAGCTAACAGGTCAGTGTGAAAAGTTGTTTTGTCTGATTAATATAAACAAGACTAACCCATGATGACTTTTGCTTTTGTCACTCCCTTGAATGACAAAATATTTTCACTTGCAATTTGAGAAATAATTCCTTAACCCTGATGACCTCTACAGGCGTTCTTCTACATAAGGAATGTTCTGCAGTGCTCCTCCTTCTCTTCCATTCCCTACACCCAAATATTGTCTGTCATGTTATCAGCATTGCTGAGAAAATACAGCAGTTGTTCTCAGCTATGCTCTACACATTTCTGAGTGGAAAGACAAATAATACAGTGCAGGAAAATACTAAAACCTACCTGTTCTAACAGAGTATCTGGAGTACTAAAGGGTATGATTGTAAAACAAATCAGTCATGATGATAGAGGCAGAATGAAACAGAGTAAAATAAATCAATAAGTAGATGGTGCAGCCACAAGGGTTGTCATTCGGGTTTTGGATGCATTGAAGGAATCTTTAAAATCAAACCCAAAACAAAAACTATAACCCACCAACTATTGCTGCTTGAAGAGCTGCCTCTTCCCCTGCCATACAGTGGCAGCTGCATTCAGGAGGTTAAAACACGCAGTTTTGAGAGGCAGATCTGAATAGCATTTTCCATACTAATGGCTGGTAGCAACATTCTACATAGCCTGAAAATTCACTCATAAGCTGAAAGATTCCTTATCAGTGATCACTTTGGAGAGAGGAACTTTTTGTGTGTGTTTACTTGATTCTTATGACTTTGGGTTGACTTTGTGCAGGACTGTAAACTTCGTCTGCACAAGAAAAACACTGGATTTCCAAAATCAAAAGTTTCTTATTGTCCTTCTTGTTTCTGAAACTTTAGGTGTAGCACTTAATACTTCCAAGTGGGGTTTTTTTATTATTATTTTATTTGTTTTTTTGTTTTTTTTTTTAACAACTAGGAGTACATCAATTATCATTAAAAAAAAAAAAAGAAAAGGCAGAAAATTTACATAGTAGCCTCATTTCTTTATGTGTTACTGTAGGAAGGGTAATGAATACCTTGGAGGGACGGGAGGCAAATTAAACATTCTGGCCGCAGGAGGTGGCAGGGTTGTAAACTTTGGTATGTATTTTTTTTACATATTTTACACTTTGCAGCTTGTCAGTGCCAGTAAAAATTTGCAGTGTGTGCTGTAGGAGACAAAAATTATGGCATTAATATGTTTAAGATACTGAATTTACATAGTTACCCAATTTGTGTGCCTAAGTTGTCGTGCTAACTGCAACCAACACAGCAGTTACATGGAAGTTTGCTTATGCAGTTGCATGTCAAATGATATTTAAAAGTGAAATGTTTTTTTCAGAATGTTTAATGCGGGTTAATTGCTTACTGCATGTGAAAACAGGCTTCAAGTCAAAGGAAATAAATGGCCAGAGAAGCAGAGGGAAAGGATTCTAAAGAAAGGCAGCAGAAGTGAGACATCTGTCCCTGTTCTGAAAAGCTGTATGGGGTTATCAGCACCGAAGTAAGAACAGAAGTTAGGAGCTCATTACATCTGAATGGGTAATGTGGAGTCACTGGGGTTGGAAGCAATGCATAAAAGTGGTCTCCCATGACCTGCCATTGATTCTGATCTCTAGAAAACAGGTTTGGGAAAAAGAAAAAGGAATTAAGTGGGGTTTTTTTGAGGCAAGAAGTAATTAATAGAGGAAAATAAAATAGAGCTTTAAAACCAAAGGAAGAGGAAAAGAGAAATTGTATCAATTTTCTAGGAGTGATGGGCAGATTTATAAATACAAGGGTGGGAGTGGGGGAGAAAGATTAAACAGAAGAGAGTCCTTCAAAACAACATAGTTTTGCAGCATGGTGAAAGAATATAAATTCTGTTTCACGGAATTTTACTCTTTCATAAAGAAAGAAGAAATGCCAGGTGTTTCCCAAAAACGTTTAAGCCTTTCTCTTGTGCCACTGTTAATGGAATAAACCTCCCCATTAAGCAACTCCCATACTCTTATCCTTTTGTGTGGTTAAAAAAATTGGCTATTTCATATGCTCATGCATTATGCCGAAGATAAAATAGACCATACATGATCTGAAATAACAGGATTTGTCTTCCACTATAGTGTAAACCATGTACTTGAAGAAACTACAGGGACAGTGATATTTGCAGATTCTTTAGTTTTTATATACTTAATTTTATCCATGCAGTTTGTTAATTTCAAAAACATTACAATGCACTTTATTAATATTTTAATTACAGAATGCTGCTGTTCTGATTTATGTTATGGATTTGTCACATTATTTGCTGGTTCTCATGTCCTTGATAAAGGACAGGTATCACTAATTTAGACTCCACCTTTTTCTTCAGATAAGAAGTCTGCTTTTGCCTGTCTTTTGTGTTACTAAAAACCACAAAATGGTTACAGTGGATCTCAGTGAACCTTTACTGTCTTCAGATAAAGTATTTTCTGTTTTTCTGTCTTTTTATTAAAAAAAAAAAAGAAAGAAAAAAACAGACACAAAGAACAGGATTTATATGCTTTACAATTTTTTTAAAGGCAATATGACTTATTTTAAAATGCTGGAATAGAATTATGTCATAAAACATCTTAATTTGCTGTTGGCCAGGATATTTCACAAACCTCTTTGAATAGAGCTCAGAGATCAGTAAAGAGCTACAACCTAGAATGTGGAGGCACAATTTGATCCATAACGACACTTTTGATCATTACTAGGCAGTTAGAGCCTTGTTAAAAGGTTCTTTCTGGTCCTTCAGTGTTTGAGTTACATAGGCTCATTAAGCTGCCATACCACTAAAACCAACAAAACTAAGCTATGTTTCAGTTTATGCCATTTAAAACTCCACCTCGAATGACCAATCTGTTTAGAAAGCTTGAGTTATTAAAATCCCAGGATTTTTGACCCATAATATTGTGGGTTAAAAGATTTCTTCAAGGACAGTAAAATATAGTGTATAATTTGGGTGGTATTTCATAGTCCTTGTTGTGAAGCTTCTGTCACTGGTCTATGAAAAACACCACCTAGGAGTGAATGTGAAAATTAGTCTACCTTGTTAGGATGTTGCTCTGAAATTCAAAGTAGTTGTCTGCTATTTTGTGTTACGGAGATCTGTTCTTTTCCTAAGTACAAGACTGACCTCTTTGCATTATGACATCCTTTTCTTAATTGTCTAAAGCCTGGGCAAGTCACCCCGCTCTGCCATGAAACTGCAGTGTATTGCAATCTGTTTATAAACATGTCAGGTATAATAACTGGTGTAAATCCCAGAACAACTTTTTTTTCCCCTTTTTTTAGAGATACAGAAACTTCATTCTAAATGGCAAAAACATTACAAACTATTTGATTTACAGCACAATGCAAAAAGCAATGCCTATGCATTTTGAACAGAAAATGGGACTTGACAATGCAATATATATATATATATCAAAAATACTTTATCACTAGGTATGTTTTCAGAATCAATTGATTTCAATGGGGCTTGTTTTGTTGGGTTTTTTAATATAGTTGCTATAGTTGAATAGATATATCAGGTCTAATGGAGACCAGTGCACAACAGAATAATATAATTCTTACTAGCAGTAAGATGTGTCTTTCATCGGTACTCAAAAAATCATAAAAATGAAGCTTTATAATAAGAACTTTGTTAAACTTAGACATAAATGATGATGTTTTTGATACTGAATTTAATTCTTCTTGAAAGTGGGAAAAATTATATTGCATATTGTACAAGGAAGGTACTTCTGAAAAGTGTTTGAATATCTTCCTGGCTAAACCTTTCTGGTTGGCCAGGTTGGCCAGGGCTTTGAGCAACCTGGTTTGGTGGAAGATGTCTGTGCCCATTCTAGGGGGGTTGGAACTAGATGAGCTTTAAGGTCACTTTCAACCCTAACCTTTCTAGGGTTCTTGTAGTAACAATGTAAAAGGAGTACTTAAAATAACCCTTTCTGGAAATTTCCTTTAAAATATACTAAAAATCGTTGGAAAAGGAAAGGAAGGGAAAAAGCAAGATTGAATTTAAAAGACCAATAATTTATAATTCCAGTTCACAGAACAGAATAGCAAACAAGTAATCAATTGGCACTTTCCCTCAGCGGTTGCTTATTTTGTGTTATCTAAGATAGTGCTGCATACATTTATTTGATTTTTCAAGACAGGCAAAATCAAATATTTTTGTTGTTTCCCTCTGTTGCTGAATCGTAATCATTCAGGCTTAGCATTTATTTGATCAGGCCTTTGTTAAATTCTAAATTCAATTTCAAACACAATTTTGATGCCTTTTTTGTTTCAACAATAGTATTCCTCAGGTGTTTTCATTTCAAGTGAAGTCCTCTCATTCCTTCATCTCCTCACTGTGAGTCTTTGACCTACCATGAGAACTCTCCGCAGTCTTACAGTAGTGAGGTTGTGTTTTGTCTTCCTGCACAAAATGACCCTTAAAAGTCATCAGGCATTTTTCAACAGAACCTCAGCTTTTATTCATAAATAACCAAGTTACCAAAATATAAAGCCTAAACTGAAACACAGAAGGTGCAACTATTCTAAGAGTCCTTTTCCTTTTCTGCCTGCCTTTCATATTTCTTTCATACAAGCCTATCAGGTGCTTCCCTGAGTAAGAGTTGTGAACTCAGCAGGAAATGGAGACCAAAATATAAAATAAGTGATAGGAAGCAAGTTACTGGACATGAAAGTTCACTTGGACATTTGCAGGAACAAAAATTTCAAACAGATAACAGCTGGTGTTTCAATAAATCTTTGAACTCCTGCTCAAAGATAACAGTTAATAACAGTTAAGACCAATGTTGCTGTTGACTAATAGAATTACACAGTACTCCATACTGCCTCATGAGTGCACACAGTGGGTGCAATAAGCTGCTTGTAAAACTTTACTAGGGCTTTTTATTCAGGTATCTGTTAGGGCCTGTGGTGTTTTACTGTTCTTTACATTGTCAATATTTATCTTCTCAAGCTTGGTCTGCATAGCAGGGAAATGCGCTAATATTCATAATAGATCAGAGTTGTGGTTAGGGCTTTTAATAACTGTAAAATAAATAATGGCTTTCACCCTGAAGTAAACCTATCCAGCAGGGCACTCTAAAGGAGACATTGGTGGGTCTGTTAAACTCTTATTCCTATTTTGCTTGGAATAGACCGCTACTTTCACAAGGGTGCTCCCTCTCAAGCAGCCACTCTATACTAGCAGAATTAAATTAGTTCTAATGAGCAGCAGATGAAAAGCTACATATATCATTGACTGTCTCAAGCCATCCAATTCTCACCCCAACTCTGCACATGTTAACATGTGGATAATGACATTTTCTCTGGGTTCAAGTCTTTCATTATCAAGATTAACCTTCATTTTATTCTTCATTCTAATATTATATCTTCAATGATAAGTCTTCTTCAGGGATCTCTTGTAATTTCCTTAACCCTCAATTTAGTAAATGCTGCTTATTCATGCCCTCTTACTCTATTCATTTCTTTTAAGGGTATCTATTCTTACCTAGAATTACCAAGGAAACTGCCACCTTTGGCTTAAAAGACATCCCCAGAGCTTGGAAGAGCACCGTTATTAGATGGAAGAGTGAAAATTATATTTTAATTCCTTCATCAGTTACATTAATTTATGTGAACTCTTTTGCTTAATGCATCCTTTAAATTAGAAAATTTAAATAGAACTGTTTTTCATTACTAATTTCCTAATAAGTAAGTGTATACTGACCTCTTTTCAAAAACGATTAAAGGTTGGAAGTAGAGTCCCTGAATCCCCAGATCTTGTAACAAAGCTCAAGAATACATTTACCCTGTATCAATTACTATTTTAGTTATTTAACCATGAAATACCAGTTCAGTGCTGCTTCTCTTCTCAGTTTATAGGCAGGACAATGATAGCACTTAACAAGAGAATAAGAAGTAATTATCTGGGAGTTCCTTCTCCCTTTGCTCTATAAAGGAACATTGCTGCTTCCTGATCCCCAGCTGGAAAAAATTTTTGTCCATTGATTAAAAAATAAAATCAATAACGAATCTTAAGTTAATGCCATTTAAAATCCAGATAATAGACCAAATATACTAAATATGATTAATTTAAAATCATAGGTGAGTAGAAATAGAGTGTATAAACTATTATAATGTTATCAAGTTTTTCAGACATTTCATCTTCCTTATTAACATAATTGTTTAAAATGTGGTAGCATGGTGAGACCAGCCAGGTGTCAGGCCCTCATTTCACTGAACTCTGTCCTTGTGTTTAAGGAACAAAGAGATTATAATGTAATGAACAGTGAAAGATGACTAATGGACACAAAGACTCAGGGGAAAGCAAAGGAGATTAAAGAGATCAAAAGGTATTGTAGGAACTTGATGGCAAGTTGTTCATTGGAGCACGTTTGTAGTATTTTGTAAAGGGGAAATCTTTCTTCTCATTGCTTAATTGTAAATTATAATCTTTTATGCAAAGCAGAAGCAGAAACTAGTGTATTTAGGAATATTACCACTTAACTCCTTTCTTCTAATCCAGGCCCTGGCTATATACTTGGGTTTATTACTTCATCTGTTGTATACTTCCAAATGTTAACAATTCTCATGCTGTTTCTAGAGAGCACTCTGGCAAAGCTTAGGGAACATCATTTGAAGCTAGTATCAGATGGGACTTTTAAATTGCTTTCTATATACAGAGTATAGAAAGATGTTTTAACATCCCCTTGAACCCAGTTTTCTCTTTTTTTTCCGCTCATTTTTCTTAGTTCTATTAAACTCTCTTGGTTTTATTAAACTAAAACTTATTTGGTCTTTAGCAAATCTCAGTGCTCCAAATGTTTTGTGGAGGGGGGAAATGCATTTACATCCTTGTAATAACATTCAAAGAAGCAAGAGAAGGCTGCATGGAGACTTCATAGCAGCCTTCCAATATCTGAAGGGGGCCTACAAGGATGCTGAAGAAGGATTCTTTTTTAGGGACTGTAGCAACAGGACAAGGGGGAATGGCTTCAAACTTAAGCAGGGAAAGTTTAGATTGGACATAAGGAAGAAGTTCTTTACTGCAGGGGTGGTGAGGCACTGGAATGGGTTGCCCAAGGATGTTGTGAATGCTCCATCCCTGGCGGTGCTCAAGTCCAGGTTGAACGGAGCCTTGGGTAACATGGTTTAGCGTGAGGTGTCCCTGCCCATGGCAGGGGGGTTGGAACTGGATGATGTTACGATTCTAAGAGGAGTGACAAACCTTCCATTAGGTGTTATAATTAATACCTATCACTTGTGCAACTGCACTTAGCTATTAATTTTTCTATTGTACTTCTTTTGCCAATCTTCCACCGAAGTGAGATCATCTACACCTACATCCACAGAGGGAGCATAATGAAATTATAGACATTCTCTTTCCAATTAAGTAAGGAGTAACAGGTGTGTTATACAGATGGAACTTGGGTTTTGTTACCTATAAGCATAAGAACTGTCTTAAGTTTAAGACAAGACTATTTTTCACATCCTAATCTAAGCTACAGCCCACCTGAATGAATCATGGAACTACTTACTGGTGTTGAGAAATGGCAGGAGTAACAAGTAATTGTAGCAGTTTATTTTCTTGGGCTGATAATGCAGTAGATAAGGACTAGGTGAAAATACTGTAGCCATCCAGGAACAAAAAATAAAACTTAAGTTTGTGGTTAGAGGAGGTCTTAGGCAGTTACATTTTGCCATTGACTTTCTTTCATTGCTCATGAGGCACCCTGCTCCTAAAATGTTCCCTTTTCCATTGGCTTTGTAGTGCTAAACTGTACAAGTAGGAGGGGAAAGATGAAATTCAGAGTACCAAACAAAGGGGAATACTTGCATAACCGTATGTCTTTAATATTAGCCCTGACAGGATTAAAAATGAAACTGCTTCTGCATAGCTATTGTGAACTACATTAATTTAAAAACAAAGCTTTCTTTAATCACAAGTAAAAGTCTTGTGTTAAGATTTACTTGAAAATAACATTCTAATAGTACAGTAGGAACTAAAATCCTGATAGGACCTTAGTTCCAGATTTATTCAGTGGGTGGTCATTAACCTCTAGCTGCACGTGGAATTTATGATATAACAAGATTTTCACAAAAGATCTTAAAGTTGATTCTCTGGTTCAAAACGTACAGAAAAGGGAGTGGAGAAACATCTTCCCCCACCTCTCTTAATATATATAGGGATGGTACCTTAGGGAGTTTACAGTTTAAAGCCCAGGATTTTGCTTTCTGCTGATCAGATTGTCCATGAGATCTCCCTTGGTTTGCTTGCTATCAGAAATATTCTAGAAACTGTCTGGGTTAGTCTGTAAAAAGAAATTCCCCAAGAGCTCAGCTTTAAAGTTTGTAGCTCCTGATCTTCTACTGTCCCACCAGGGTACTATTAACAGCATCAGAACCTTCACAGGTGCACTTGTCCGTCTCAGACACCAGGAGAAAATGCCCTGAAGCTTTATATTAGATACTCTGTACTGTAGAAGCTGGAAGGGTGAGACACAGTGTGATCTGATGGAAGATGGATCAGAACATGAGAAGAATATACTGTCAATATCTATTAGGGATGAAGAAACCAGGTTACTTTTGTCTAATTTTATCTCCATCAAATGATTTTTTTATTTAATGAGAAGCAAGAGCCTGAAATGCATATTTACAGCTACAACTCCATTAACTTCCCTAGAAACAAGCTTAAACTTTAATCTTGAATAAATGGAATTAAAGCATCTGGGTCATGCTCATCAGCTTAGAAAGGCCATTAATCAAATGCTTGAGTTTGGTTTCAGCAAAACAATCACCTGGTACTTGAAATTCCTGAAACAGGGCAAGTGAAATGTGACAGAAATCAAACTGTGAGCTGGTAAAGAATTGTGCTAAATACTTTACTAATTGTAACAGCTGAGCTTCTTGTAAAGTCCTTCAGTTCACAGATGTCCCATTTAAGTTAAGTGGTGAATGCTTCTCATCTCTGGGGCTGTTTGCTCTCCTTCCATCAGGTGGGTTGAGAGGCTGCTGTGGGTACTCAGCACTTGGCTGGCAGCATTGTGCCTGGGAGTGAGCCTATGTCTTGGTGCAAACAAGTTGCAAATTCTTTAAGGTAATGAAACTATCCAGTTTTGTAGGGTTTGTTCTAGATCCTATAATACTAGTAGGGCTAAGCAATTCTGTGTACTGTTGTCTTAGAAACCTTTTTTTCCCCTCACAAATCTCCTTTGTCATTCAGAGATACTAGCAATGACCTTCACTTTCCGTGTGTATATTAGGAGATCTTACTGTTTTATGTCTGCCCCTCAGCTTTCCCTGCGTTCAGGTTAACCTATTAAATAGTCTTCTGAATATAACAAATATTTGCTATATCAGTATCTCAACTTGATATTCCTTATATCAGATATCCTCAAAAGCAATATCCCATCCTTTCAGATCACAATTCTCCCATTATACTTCCATTTCCTTTGTTGGTGCTATCTTCAGGATCTTTTTTTGCACCTCCTGCTTAAATTTTTCCTATTTTCTATCAGATTCCTTTGCTCCACCAAGAAGGGGATTTTATTTTATGATTTGATGGGGTTTATTTGTACTTCTCTTTCTGTCTTAATTTTAAAGATAACAGTTAATTCAAGAATGAGAAGTTTTACTAGGTCTATATTATTCCATGGCATTTCTGAGTTAATCTTTCTTATAGTAATTTCAGAGAACAGACTCCTTGTTTTGCTTTAGTGTTGCCTTCTAGAATTTTGCATGCAAATTTTTCAAAATAAAGGATATTTCTCTAAAACTCTTAGGAATAAGAAGTTTACTCTGATTTTCATGGTGGGGGGTTGTGTTGGTGTTTGGGATCTGTAAAATCAAGTAAGGGAAAAGTTAGCAAGAACATTCTGAATAATTAATGTAATATCTATTTTTCAAGGGCATAGCCAGGATATTTTTCCTTACTGAAGGCAGACAAAAAACTCACTATCTGAGCCAGTGGGTGGAGGTCAGAACAATATCTGCTTTATCCAAGAGCCTTTTACAGCTTGCTGTTGTTCAGTGAATCAATTGAGCATGTAATAAGAGGAGCTCCAATACAGACAAGATGCAAAAGAACATATTGATTAGAGCCTGAGTAAATCTGGCCATGGAGCATGTGCAGAGGCTGACTGTACCTTGGGCAATTTAATGCCTGTGGAACACGTATTAGCAGCAGCTTTCCTAAAATGTATAGGTATTAAAACCAAATTGTAAAGTCTTCAGTTAACAAATGATGTTGTTTATCTCAGATTACTGTAAGTCTGCCTGTGTAGAAGATCTATATTTCCCTAACTAGTTGAACACGTAATTCTTGCAGTCTTATTAGATACTTCTATTTTACAGCATGTCAGATATGGGGAAATGTTCATTCTCTGGAATGTTAAATGATGTGAATTGCAGTAGAACTTGGATTTATCATGGAGAAAGTAATTCATAAATGCTCTTTTTTGCACCCAGACTGAATGTGTGTACAGTATATAATTTATTTTTGTTCCTGTACTTGTTCTCTGTCTAGGAGTTGTTGGAAGGAATGATGAATTGCGAGTTATGGAAAATATTTTGGGCAGCTGGCATTAAACTGACCATGTGCTTAGAGATTCTGTTCAGAATTAACTGCCTCATAGTTTTGCATTGCTGTTTGAGCATTACAAGCCTTTTTAGAGGAAATTACTTCTTTAAAGAAAATAAACAAATTAGGTAACCCATGTCATTTTTTTTCTGCAAAATCTTAATTTGTTTTCTTTAATAATTTATTTTAGAAAAGCTTTTACTTTTTGAGGCAATTTAAGGCACCTTTTCCCTATATTGAGAAAGACTCTGTGTGTTTGTACAGAACTGACTAGTTAAACATTGTATCTCATTTGGCATCAACACCAAGTACATGTGTCAAATCATATTATAAGCAGTAGTTAACAATAACAAAATCAGTATTTGAGCTAGCTGAAAACCCCCCACTTGATTCTTTCAGTGAAGTTTTGTCTTTGATCCTGTTTCTGCACAACTTGCTATTTTAAATTTCTTTGTGGTTAGAATAATGCTGCCAGGTAAACCTTACAGCTGAATTTATTCATTCTATAGTAAAAAATGTGACAGAGCTGCAGGCCAGCCTGTTTTGACACAACTGGATGCCTAAAGACAGACATTTGATTTGCTATTTTAGAAGTTCAACTCTAGCTGGCAGTATCTCTACAGTCTTGGATATTAATCTAGGTTTTATTGGTTAAGTCTTGTAAGTGTCCCTTTGAGAAACTCACACAACTAGTATGGGGTTTAATGTGCTCCCACTTGATATTAGTCCTCCTTCTAAGTTCCAAGCAAGAAGTTAGAACCAACTTGGCTAATTTTATTGCATTGTATATTGTGTTGAAACTACAGGGGCGTGGAGCGGACAGGAGGAAGGCATGTTACTACCTAAGGTTGCATTAAGAAAAGGGAGGTGTAGTTTTTAAATCTGAGTACATGGACAGCTAGCTTCAGAAGCTATTTACCTTCCAAAATTATTTCTCTTGCAGTTTCAGAAAACCAGTTTTAGCAAGGATCCTATTAATTTTAGTTACAGAAATGTAAGGAAAGGTGCACACTGACTAAAGTTATTAAAATATTACTATATAGGAGTGCATGGCGCAGAAGCACTGGCAAATAGAACATGAAAATTTCTGGGTTTTTTAAAGTAACTTTTTGCAAAATCGCCTAGGAAACAAACCTTGTAAATTGAAGCACTTAGGGAACCAGTATCAAACAGCTAACACTTCAGAACTGGCTGGGTCTGGTAGAAATGTCTGGATCTTGAAAGAGATTTCCTAGTGTGACTTTAACGAATACTAAAATATGAGAAACTTTGAATGAATGCTGATTATTTTTCCAGAGCACTGCTTTTGGCATAAATCCTCTAAAATATTTTTAATCTCTGCCTTGTGCTGCTGGTATTTAAAACAGATTTTTCTGTTAGCTTTTTCTGGGGGGTCTGCCTTGTACCCTATGTAACTTACCCAGCTTAAGGGACACAGATATTATGGGTACAGTTTTAAAGCCTTATGTGGTCTTTGCAAGACAGCACAGAGAAACCTTCTCTTGTTACTGTCAGTGGAGCCAGAAAAAGAGAAGTCAGTCTGAGGTCTTTTCTTCTCGGGGGAAGATACCAGCTTCCACACCATGCACTGGATGCTCTTCAGCTTCCTGCTGCCAACATGGCAAAGCATGTTAGCTTTGACTGTAAAGATTAATTTATGGGAAATTAATTATGAAGCAGTTGTTCTGGGCAAGCAGTGTCTAATTCAAAGCCCATTTAATTAGTAGCAGGTTTTCTTTCATCTTTGAACCTGATGACTACAGATGGAAATGGGAGAAGGTAAATGCACCACTGATCCCCTCTTGTGTTCCTCTAGAGAGATAAATGAAAGCAACTGATGGAGACAGTGCACAGTGCACCTAATTTGTACAATGAGTTTGTGCAGAACATGGCTAGTCTAGAATTTTTAGTCAATACCACTTGCAGGTCTCTTGGGATCATCTCTGCAGCACCATGACTTACAGTAAAGCTGCCTCATCACAGCCTCCTGGGTGCCAGTTCTGAAATGATTTTTTAATCTTGTAATTTTCTTTGTGACTGCAATAGGTTCCTATTACTTAGAATTAAAAGCTAAACCCAAACACTGTATAACTGAAAAATTAATTTTCCCTAATGACCACAACAAATGCTGTATGTTTTCCTCTTAAGGTATCTATAAATTGGAAGTTGCATAATACTCTTCCTTTCCTGAACACACACTTGTATGAATATCTTTCTCAGAATTACTTGCTCTCTATCATGAGAAGTGGTTTTGTAAAAGGAAACAAGATTGTTGTAAATATTGAAATTTTTACCAAATTTTAAATATTGAAACATGATTTAATTAGCCCATTTTAGAGGCTGTTATAATGGAATGATTTTTTTTCCTCTGTATCAGTGCTTAATTTGGGTGAAGGGTTTTGAATGAAATTGGAAAGCAATACCACATATTTTACTGGAACTCAAATCTTCACTAGTTTCTAGTATGTATTGTAGGCTTTCATTTTGAGTTACTATTTAGGTTCTTTTAAGGCTGACCCTGAACAGTAGCTACCTAATTCCTTGAAAAAAGTTTTACCTATCCAAAAAGCAAGGAGACAAAGCATGGAAGGAACTAGTTCCTGTCTCTGGTGCGGTAGAGGTGAAGCAAGGGGTCAACCCAGGGTCTCTCACAAATTCAATCTGTTCAAAGGCTATCGCTGCTGCATATTTCAGGTCTTTGAGTGCACCATAGCATTTATTTCTGCAATTGCAGTGTTCCTCATTATACCCTCTTTGATGTATAATTTCTGCATAACCTCAAGTTTGAGAACAGTCATTGCTGTCAGTAATTGTTCTATAAGGGCCACTTCAAGCTGGACTGAAATGGGATTTCTGCATTCCAAAATTACTCCAGCTTTGTGTTTCTGGATGTTGCATATCTGATGTCATTATCTCAGTGCCATACTGTGATGTTTTCCCATCTTGTCCATTTTATTTCCCCTGCTTCTCAGGTTAAAAAAGCCCAAGGTTTTGGCTTTTTTTTGTGTACCATTTTTTTTGATTTGTATTAATTTAAGCAAGTTTAAGTTGGAATGTGACATACATGCCAGAAATTCATATGTTTAATACAGCAGTTGCAAACTAAAAATCTGAGGGCACTAGAACATAACCAGGTGTGATGTATACTTCACATCTATACATAAGTAGAAAAACAAAAATTTAAGCTATAGCATATAACCAAGTTGTCAGGCTGTTGCCTTCTAGTTCACATTTTTAGGATATGATGCAAATGAGCTTTTAAAATCGATTTGAATTTGTCAACACTGTTAATGAAAATGTTAATGCCTTGTTAGCTGTTGACTAATGATAGTGGAGGGTTTCATTCCTTACTTAATGGAGGTACTGAATGTAAGAACTCATGATTTATGGCCTGCAAATAAAATAACAGAGTAAGCTTTTCTGATCAGAGAACTCCCCGAGCTTACCTCATAACTGTGCTATACTGCAAAGGTGTGATATTGATGAATAGTTTTATGACTCATTTAGTAAGATCTATGAAGGCAGTTACTTCATAAGGTGGCATTTTATCACAGTTGCTTTTGACCTGCTGCAGTTGACTCATTGATTGGAGTTAGTCAGGGGAAGCAAAAGCCAGAGACTTAGTGAATACTAGTGGAAGTGCTGGTATTTGTGTCTTTCTTATTTTTTCTAAAGACTATTTCTGATGCTGTGCCAATGATTGCTTTATGTATGCCTAATTATTCTGTTATTAGATGAGGTTTTGTCATTCTGTTTGGAGTGGCAGAGTCGGTTTATTATTAGCAGATGCTGTTTTTCCTTCATTTTGGTTGTGTTTTTTTTTTTTCCTCCTTCAGGCCTGCTTTAGCAGTGCCTTCTGGATTTTTGATTGAAGAAATTGAACTTTGAATCTATACCATTCATGCATCATTTACTTAGTTTGCAGAACTCTGCTCGCTCAATTCAAATTCAGAGCTGAGAGGTAGACAGATTTGTGTGAGGACTTCTTTCCCAAATAATACAGGTTTTAAATGCTGTTCTGTGGATGTAATTTGTGACTATTGCAAGATGAGCAATTTAGACTGCGTGTTCTGTTTGCTTTCAGAACTGCACCATACAAACCAATACTGAAGCATTTTTTGACTTTCATACACTGAGGAATTCTTTTGGTCAGTGTTTGACTTTGTTATTAACAGTGAGTGATTGATAGTTAATACCATGTATGTATATGTAGCTATGTATGTATATGTAGCTATGTATGTATATGTAGCTAAGACCCACTTCTCAGCTCTGCATAGGTCCTAAGTCTATTTTTGCCTTTGAGTTGGAAGATTACATTTTTCATTTTGACATAAGGCTTCGGTATGAGAGTTTGGTGTGTGTAGTGCTTTGGGGTTTTGTTTGGTTTGGTGGTGCTTTGGGTTTGTTTGATTTATTTCTTAAATGCAGTTGTATTTTTTAAATGCACTGTTCTAGGCTGTCTCTGGGATATTATAGACACAATAGACTGTAGTCACACCAGGTTCATTGCTATTAGTGTTTTGAAAAAGAAGCTATCTCTTTTCAAGGACTAAATGAAGATTTGCTGGATGTTTCTTATTTACTGATTCCTGAAAATGTGCCTATGGCTTGCAAATGTCTGAACTAAATCTGAAGCTTGTTTCTCAGTTCTTAAAACTACTATTTGGCATAAGGGAGATCTGACTCCAGAAGTTCTTTTGTGTGGACATGTCCTGGTAGACTGGCATTCCCTTCAGGAGTGGTGCTTGTCAGGAGAAATAAGTATCCATATGCAATGTGTAGGTCCAGAACTTTTCACTGGAATCTTTATTCAAAAATAAGACATTTCCTATTTGTACTCAGAAATAATAATTTTAAAGATGTATTAGTAAAAAGCTGAATTCTATTCTTCACTTGTCTTTCTTTTAAGCTCCTGAGGTACTGGAGCTGTGAAATAAACAAAGCAAAGAACATGCATGGTCATAGTAAATTGATACAGAAAACATTTGATAAAAGAACAGATTTGTCCTTTTCCCTGCTGGGTTTAGATTTCAGTTAACAAAAAGCTGTGCTGAAGTAACCAGTCATATATCAAAGAGTTTAGATCTAATAGGTCTTTGAACAGCTAGAGTAAACATATGGGAATAGAGGTTGAAAGCAGATATGTTCTATAACAAGAGCTGCCTTTTAAATCTTGGTCAGTGTCATGAAATCGCTGTTGATAAGCAAAAACTTGCTGTAGCTGATGACTTTATTAAGCAGCATCTTTTCCACACACTTTACGTTATATTATGTTAAATTCTCTTGAAATACACTCCTAAATAGACATGGACTCCTAAATAGACAATATAAATCCCTGAATATTTTGGTTAAAACTGTGTTTTACTAATAGTCCAGACTGGGTATACAAGAGTTCCTGCCTACAGGGTTTTTTATTGTCTACTATTGTCTGTTCAGGTTCCCAGTGGGGGGTTGGAAGCAGCAAAACTGTCACTGAATGCACTAGAAGGATAAAGCTCTTACTGCTTGAACATTGTGTTAAATTATACAGTTATTTTGCATTAGCATTGGTTTTCCTGTGAATATAAATTTTATTTTGCAGGGTTTTTTCTAGGTCTTTTTTGCTGCTGTGTCTAAGACAATATTTCTGTGAGAAATCCAATTTGTAGTTTGTAGAAACTTAAGTTTACTTTTGTTCTAGAGTATTAACTGATGAGTATTTACTTGCCTTTCACTTTTGTCAGTGGCATCGTTTATGTCCACTATACTTTGAAAAGTGGTTGTTATATGATTTTTATACAGTTTGTCTAAAAAATAGTTATGGAGTGGGATGCAAAATAACTGAATGGGATAAATTATAATGAATAGAAAGAAGTGACTATTATAGTTATTCTAAAAGAAAAGAATAATTAAGGACAAAGCCTGAAATATTTGGATGTTCTAGAATACCAGCCTCAAAATCTTATGGTTTGAGATTTAAAAAAAACATATGGCTTTTGAGGGCAAAGTTTTACTAATGGAGTTGCATTAAGATAGAGGTTTTGGTTGAGAGCTCACAGATAAGGTTTAACTAGCCTGTCCCAGCACAACACATGAAAAAAAAGATAGCAAATACCTAAAAGCAAATTTTTTATAGGGTTTTTTTTTTCTGATTTTTTTACTTGATATTAGATTAGCAGATTTCATAACCCCGGTGAACCCATAATTGCCACTGGTTATTTGATTGCTTTAGAGAAAATTAGGACAGCTAAGCCAGTGCCTATTTTACTCTGTATTACTCAAATTAAGCTAAAGTCTATTTGGATTGAAAACACATTGCTTTTATGAGGAAATGTTATGGCTGCTTAATGCTTAGAGGAGAGTTTTACTGAACATGAGCTTCTGAAGAGAGGGTAAGTGAATTCATGAAGAAAACTAAAAGCAGCAGATTAGTGTAACAGCAAATTGTATTTCTTAAAGAGAAAAGCACATGTATTTACCAATTCCTAGTATTGCCTCAAATACCTTCTCTGTACTTTGTTTTATTATGAAACCATTTTCTTAGTACTGTGGCCAAATCTCTTTCATCATTCTTTTAAGAATTCAATTTAACCTGACCACAGCTTTAACATAATATTTTGACCAAGGACATAAACACTTTATTAAACTCTATGCCTTAGCATTTTATCCAATTCCAGCAGTTACCTGTTCTTGCTTGTCTGATGAGACTTGTTTAAAAGAAGTGGTGCTACAGGTAACCTAAGACTGCAGAGTTATTTGTGACTGCTTGTCTTCTGCGCATTCTGGTCTCAAACATGGTTTGAGTCAGACTTAGTGTTGGCTTGAAGAATGCTGTTCAGATTCTCAGCTACCTCTAAAAACTGATTCTGGCTCAGGTAGTTGTTTGTTTGGTTTTGGATTTTAGGTGGACAAAATATATTTTAAAACAATACCATATTTAGAAAAATTTGCCATTGTCTGTTCATGCTGGCTAGTAACTGATTTTTATGCAACAGAATGGAACAAGCTCTGTATTTGCCTTAAGGTGTTATATGTGACAGCGTGGTTAGAATAACAGGTAAGTCCTTCCCAGAATGCTTCTAGGGTTACTGCTGGAAAAGCAGATGAGGAGTGGAGCTGTGTGCCAGTGAATACACGTGCAGGAGCGTAGGGGGAGGAAAGGGGCAGTGGAAAAAAGGGTTTTGAACTGCAGTGTCCCTAGATCATAAAATCATAGAGTAGTTAGTGTTGAAAAGAGCTTCAAGACCATCTAGTTGCAACCTCCTGCTGTGGGCAAGGGTGCCTCACACTAGACCAGGTCACCCAAGGCTCTGTCCAGCCTGGCCTTGAATACTGCCAGGGATGGGGCAGCCACAGCTTCTCTGGACAACCTGTTCCAGTGCCTCAGCACTCTCTCGGGGAAGAACTTCTTCCTTATATTTAACCTGAACTTCCCCTGTTTAAGTTTGATTCATTTACCCTTGTCCTCTCACAACAGTCTCTGCTGAAGAGTCCTTCTCCAGCATCCTTGTAGGCACCCTTCAGATATTGGAAGGCTGCTATAGAAGACTGACCTCTACTGCAGTGGTTCTCAACTATTTTAAAGCTGCTCTGATGTCTCATTTTCTGTAATGGTGGCTTTCTGGCTACTTTTGTGTTTTGGCTTCTCACATCTTTGCTGCTATTTGCCTCTGTTTCCCAAGCTCAGTTACTCTGCGTACTTGTAAGCCTAGGAAAGTTGAAAAGAGAAAGAGAGGCAGATGAAATTTGCTTTAGATGCATGATACACCACCCCTTGTTTGAGAGAGCCACTGTTTGAGCATGAAAATAATCTCAAGAGAGGGCAGCTGAGCCATTTGTAAAAAGAACCTAATTTTGATGCAATCCAAGTGATAATTGGACTACTCAGGAACAGCAAAGCACCAGGTGTTTGACAGTGTTCCTGCTGAATCAGTGAAAGCAGAAGGGGCTAAGGAAGTCAAAGACTTCATAGATTAGTTCTGTTGGTTTAGAAGAGAGATATACTGGGGGTGTGGAACCCAAACTAAGAAATGAAGGCAGGCATGATGTATACTGAACTACTTTTCTGTTACCTTGCCAAGTACTTCCCCTTTAAAGGCCTATATTTGTAAAACATTCTTTCATTATTATTTATAGGAGATAAAGTCAAGGATTCCAACATCCTAGATTTATGTGAGACAAAGGCTTTCAGTTAATCTAGGCAGGATGGCAACTGTTTGAATACACACTTTTCCCTTAAATTCTAATAAAAGACTTATTGTATAGATGCTAAAGCCTACCCATGAAGAAAGAACGAAGTATTTAATTGAATAGAAAGAAAAAACAACCAAACACTACACACAGAGCTCTGAAGTACAGTTATAACTTTTATTTCATAGTTTTTTTAACTAAAAGTATACTTTTAAAATTACAATTTGTCATTTACAGGTAGCAGATTTTTCTGGTTAGAGGAGAATTTCTTTACATCTGTGAGTGTTAGTTATTCCCAGGTCCAAATAATTAGTGGCAGGTGGGCTCAACTTCATTATTTTGGGGTATCTGCAACATGTTAACTATTTCAGTGAGAAGAACAAAACCCAGTTATTAGGTATTTTTCTTCCCGTTTGAAAACATGACTTTTACGTCTTTAGTAACTTAATAACGTGTTGTCAGCCACTCACAGAAGGACACTGCTAAACAGTAAGATGTCTAGCAGTTGATATGGCAGTTGTTGATTATCATACAAAATCAATTATTCTGGTTCTTGAAGCAAAATCATTCAAGTTATGATAGTGGCAAACCGTGAAAAAAGTTGTATTTGCTATTTACTGGAAAGCAGAAGTGCAGTTAGGGCTTTGCAGTACCATTTGGAATCACAGGATGAGCAAAAGCAGAGTTTGGGGGAATAGTGGAATGTACTGGAGACTGTCTCCTTAGTAGATCTTAAGAGTGCAATTAGATGCACACAGTCAGATATGAAGATTAGTGGACTGCTGTCGTTTAGTCCTAGCTGAGCATCTGGACCTCTGTGTAAGGCCATTGCATTATCAAGTTCTGCAGCAAGGAAACAAAATCCATGCCTGTTCCAGCAGAGTGTACAGCAGGGAGTTTAACTCTGGGGTTTCTCCAAGTTGGAAAACACAGAAGAATCTGCATTTCTTAGAGTCATAAAATAATTTAATTTGAAAAAGACCTTTTTTTGTTAATATTCTCAAGTGTTACCTGAGCACTGCCGAGTCTAACACTAAATCATGTCCCCAGGTGCCACATATACACATTTCTAAATGCCTTCAGGGATGGTAACTCCACTGCTTGCCTGTACAGCCTGTTGCAGCACCTTAATGTTTGCCTTGTAGTGAGGGGTCCAAAACTGAAGACAGTATTCTTCTTTGCCTCTCCTCTGCTTGACTGACTGTTATATTATGCATTAAAAAATATACACATACACAGCTAATATTTTGAAAATATGCTTTTATGAAATCAAAGACTCTGTCAGCTGGTATCTTCTAAGTACAGCATGTTCTGAGCTGCCTGTGTTGGGTATCATCAGATTTTAAATGCATGGCAAGTAAATAGGAACATAAAACTGATGAACCAGAAAATAAGAAGGGTCACATGCTGTATTTTGTTAGTCAGCACAGCAGTAAAATACCAAAGGATGTTGAGATGTTGTCTCCTGATATAAAAATGCATCAGTCATAATGATATCACAAGAAGGCAGAGAGAAGGTTAGTCCTCTGCACTATATTTATATTTCACTGCTGACTTGACAGCATGCAATTATTTCAGTTTTGGTCAGGGAACAGTATTAAGATCTCTTCCTTTCTTCAGAGATTTGGACACTTAACCTGTTCTCACTATGCACCAGTTGCTCAAAAATACACTGTACCTAAAGTAATGTGGCTCAGCAGATCTGACACACTGAATGCGTAGCTTTGAATGCAAAATCTTGATCAGGTGACATAGTACAAATCTCAACCAATTTTTGTGAAGAAAGGCTTTCAAATGCTTTTATATTCCTTGGTTTATGATTATTTTTTTTTTCTTTTCAAATTTTGGCCTTAACTGTGGTTGGTATTGGAGTGTAGATAAAAGTATAAAGGTTTCACTTGGCCTGCTCAAAGATTTAATTGGCAATTTAGATAGGTGATCCATTATAAACACATGTAGGTTTCACCCCTGAAATTCTACCTGCACAAGCCGATTGCTTTCTCTAGTAGCCATACAAAGGCATCTTTTTATTCTGCTACTTAGGGGGAAATTTAAGCCTGTGAGATTGTACTTCTGACCATTTAAACCAATGAAATTGTGATGCCAATAAATTAACTGGTGCTGAGTTCACAGAATCCTGGACTGTTCTCATACCCTGAGCTCAAGAACAGTGGGAGGAGAGTAGAGAGCATCGGACATCAGGACAGCAACTTTAGAGTGCCCATGGATATGTGATGCACTCTTAGTGTAGGTGAATATCTATGAAGTCAGTGTGATGGATAGATGGCTAAATACAGTCCACTTGATAACATATGTGGACATAATTACTTGAAGCAGAAAAGGTTTTCTATCATAAAGTACAGTTTCTAGGCAAAAAAATGTATTTAAAGGTTTGTAAGTGGGTGTTAAGAATTCTTCTGGCCTTAAATACTGGCAAGTTATTCCTGTGTGCAAACATCCTTAGTAGAGGCAATGTTTGCTTTAAAATAAAGCCTCCCACTCTGTCTTGTGAGCAGTCCAAGACTCTCTTATGCAGTAAGAGTGGTGATCCGAGGAATCGATGTATAGTCACAAACTCTGTGATATTTTGAATTGTTGGTATTGAAAATTGTGTTGATACAAAGCCCATAATTATTTTCTGATTGGATCATCTCAGTGATGCTATCCTGATACCATAGATTAATAATCAGAGGAATCCGTACCCTTCACATGTCCAGCAAATATTACATTTTTGACAGGCTGAGATTGTATGCTTAAAAAGGAAGTGTATTTTGGGGGGGGGGGCCATGGGGGAAAGGGTTTAAATGATCCTCCT
>JANHGB010027990.1:0-12346 GCA_026283785.1 Coracopsis vasa | reverse complement strand
GAAGTGTATTTGGGGGGGGGGGGGCATAGGGGAAAGGCTTTAAATGCTCCTCCTTGATTAAGCAGAAGAGCAAGAGTAAAGATAATTCTGCACTAGGAAAATCTTAATCTTTTGCTAGGAATAAAGGGTATTTCATATTTGTTCAGGAATGGTACTGTAAGTTTGGGGAAGGTTTTGAAAAGGCTACTGGAATCTAACCTAAAGCTGTGTTAAACCCTGCTTGCCGTTCATTCCAATAGCAACTTGTCTACACCTCTTAGCCACTCATTCTCTGCTTAGCCATGGCACTGGGTTGGAACTAGATGATTTCAAAGGTCCAGCCCCAATACCCTCTTAAGCTATCCAGGAAATCACTAAGATTTCCATACTGCACATTATGTGTTTTCCTGAAATTGGGCCAAATTTAGTCCTCTTTACGCTTCTCCCTTCTTTCATGTTCCCAGTCATCCACTTATACCTACATTTCTTGTTTAGGAGAGCTTCCTAGGTCTCTTAAATGTCTTCTGATACCTTATTCTTCTCTGAGAGAACTTTCTTTGATGAAGAAAGTTGCTACTGGAAGAATAGCACCAGCTGGGACTGGTGTTTGTTTCCTTCAAATAATATTTAACAGGAATTTCAATCACCAGGTGGATAAGTGCAGAGATTATGGCATTTTGCCCAATTGCAGGAATAGCTTTAGGTTTAGATCCAAAGTTTATTCTGGCGTAATTCCTAACTCATTTACCAGCTGGTCAGCCAAACCCTTGATTGCTGTTTTTGCAGGTGCCAACTCCATCCCTGCTGCTGGTATCTCTATTTATTTACCTATTTAAAGGTTCAGTTGCTTTAAGCCTTTTCCTCTTGGGATGTGCTACTCATTTTGCAAGAGTGGTTACTTATGATTATAGAGAGCAACAGAGCCTGATACAAAGCCTATGGAATCCTTAGGAAGGATTGTGTTATTTCAAAATAGCAGTTGGATCAGGCCCAGAGGGTGATCAGGTGAAAGTTTTGCTTTAAATATAGATCTGTTATGATTCTTCTGATCTCCTTGGTTAGACTAATGTGAATTTCTCAGGAAGGCTTTCAGGGTTGGATTTTTTATCTGACTTGCTTTTGCTGCCTTCTTTTAAAAGAAGAGTTAAAAATAAACCCAAATGATTTTATCAACTTTATTCAAACTTTAATGATTTTATACAGTGAAACTCCAGAGTATCTGAAGCTGCTTATATTTGAAATGCAAACCCCTGCAATTTGTAAACTGTCAAGCTTAATACAAGATCTTAGTGTTAATAGGATTTTATTGACTTCTCCCATCAGCAGAGGAAGAGGTTGATAAAGTGCCACAAAGGAAATGAAGATACAATACTCATTTTACTTGCATCTCCAGAGCTCTGTAAATTTGATTGCTGAATTTATGATAATCCAGCTCTTCTGGGGAAGTGGGGACGAGAGGATTGCTGGAAGTGACTTTGCAGAGCTGGAAAAATCAGACTTTGTGGAGAAATGAAGTATTGGTGTCCACTTACTGGGAGAGCACACAGGAATGCACTGGTAGCTATTTCATGTGGTTTTGTTGCTATGCTGCCAGTTTTGCTTTCTTATGCTCCCATAGTCAGCTTCATTTGCATAGCTATTGTTGAGTGTTGTTGATATAATTAGTGCAGTAGAATGAACAAGTACAAGACTAAGAATGTTAAGGAAGTGAACCTTATGACTTTTCTTTTTGCATGTTCACTAAAGGCAAAACCAAATATTCATAGGCTCCAAGATGTGAGGCACTTGGGATGAGGGGATAGCTTGTAAACTGAGTTAAGTACAACATCAAGATCCTTGGAGATTAGGAAGAAAAATGAGGTGACTGCTACTTACCATGACACCAATCAATTCTGTTTTCCAGAGAAAAACATGATCCCTTGCATCTTCAAACAAGGTGTTGTGTATTTAAAGTGACTGGTACAAGTCTGTAGTGTTTTAACCATTCTATAAATATGAGTTTAGGGAAAATAGGTAGTTCTAATAGCTTTGAGAAAATAAAAACACCGCATCTCTAATGGGTACCAGCTACTGAGACAGTCTTATTCTGAGACCACTGAAGCCTTCAAAACAATAGTAAGAAGCAAAAGAAACAATCACCCAGTTTCAGCTGCTACAGTGTTTCCCGTTTTCTTCCCTGTCTTGAATGTTTTCATTCCTTATTTGCAACACTTGAAACCTAGTTGGTGGTATTTTCAAAATCCACTTTCTTCACATCCATGATGAATTTCTTATGGAGAAAATCTGAAAATGCTGAATTTGCTCCAGCTGAAATGTTTTTTTAGTAGTAATTTGCTTACTACTTTTTGTCAGTCTTTTGGACTAATTTCTAGAGTGTTTAAGTATCAGATTTTAAAATTATAGAACCGGAATTATCCCAGGTTAAAGGCAATCCTTACTAAATGTTTTCTGTTCTTGTGAGATAGTGTGAAAAGTTCCCCAAATTATCCTCCTTGTTTGCTGTGGATAGAACTGCTTTAAAAATCTGCTGTTTCACTGGAAATCAGAACCTGAAAAGTTTTAGAAAAACCCTGAAACGTTCTGGTAGTACAATAGTGTAAAGGTGGACGTGGAAGTTGTAGTTTGGGCTGTTGGAGTATTGTCAGATACCTCTGAATGTGCATCCCTTTACAAGACATGTTCCACCTCCTGGGAAGAATGAAGTTGGGATATCATTGATCGGAAAAAGAACATGAGACATTTGAAGTTAACTCTGTTCTGATGGTAGTCAGCTGTATTTACAGGAATTATTGTTTTCATAGAAAGTCCAGAAAATTGTATAATCTCTGCTGATAAAAGTAGCATTTAATAATCCATTTTTTTATATCGAGATGCAAGATTTTTTGTTTCCTGTCATTTTGTCCATAGTTCTCTCCAAGTCTCTAGCTCTTATGATTTAATGTAAATGCAAAACCATAAGCTTTCCTTTCAAATAAAGCATCCAGATGCAAAGTTTGTGAAGGAACTGTACTCTTCTGAGGTTCTTGGAGGTACGTTTACAAAGGGACTGAATTGAAAGATTGGGGTGGCTGGCATTTGTTTTGCTTACGTCTCCAGATTTATTCTACCCCTAGGTGTGCATCTCAGAATCTCACAGATTGTCCAGCTCTCAAATTTGCAGGAAGTGCAGCATGATTCTTGACAATATGTGAATATATTGACGTGTTATTACAGATGTGTACTCTTCTCCCCAGTGTGATCTAAAAGCCAGGGTGGATTTGCTGTGCCAGTTTTGTTTTGTGGGATAGGTTTATTTAACAAGGCTGGGGAGTTAAAAAGGCAGCAGAGCAGGCAGTTGACTAACCTGACTTCTGCAAGTTCTTACAGTAATTTCCCATATTTATGGAATTTCCACAAGTGATTTCCAGTATTAGTGAAGGAAAATGAATGTTACAGAATTAGTGAAGCCCCAAAAGCTTTCTACGCTTATTCTCATTTGGAAAAAAACCCAAATCTTTTAATTCTTAGATCAAATTATGGCAGCAAAACTGCAAGACTTGAAGAACTAAACCACAATGACCTCTTCCCTTCTTATTCATCTTGCTTAAGTACAAATTGCAAGTGGCCTAGGCAGGAACTCCAGCATTTCTGGACTGATCTTTTTTTCCCATCTGTCACATATGCATTTTGCGACAGTTTTGCCACTTGAACTAAAATTACTGTTTGTAAATACTGGTACAAAAAAACCCTCATACTCTTCTAGAGTAGATGAAGACTTCTAAGAGGTATCATGGCATGAAGGACTTAGATCTGCTCATACAAAATATTCCTGTAGACCCCTGAGAGGAGGGAGTGAGCTGAGTACTAAACAGAAATGCACTTTTATAACAATGAACCAAATACAGGAGATGCTGAGGGACGAATTCGAAGATTATCTACATCATTCTAACTATAAAGGTCTCCACATGGAGCTTTTTAGGTCTACACAAGGAACTCTACATGTTGCTGTCTTCTTGCTGTTCAAATGATATAAAACTCACATGGTAATAGAAGTGAGTATCTTAGTTCTGAAGAACTTTGAGCAAATGATTTTAACTGCTTTTGGGTCAAACACATAGATTACTAATTAAAATATTTACATAGAACTGAACTATGTTTTTTGACAGCAGTAATTTAGAGCATAGTTTAAAAAAGAGAAATTAAGAGAACAGCTTCTGAATATGTGTTTTTTGGCAAAAGGAAAATTTCATCCAGCAACTACCTCACACTACAGGAAAAAATAGCAAGTCATTGCTTTTTAAACATTGAGACATTAGTAGTGTTTTAATTCAAAGGAACATCTAGTAATCAGTAAATGGAGTGCTTTCATCTTCATTGATCCTTTCTTGACAAACATCAGTTTTGTCTCTCCACCTAATGTTTACTGTTTGATAAAAATGGAATTAATCATGTAATGTGGAAGACTGATAGACTGGATTTATTAATATTGAAGATCATGTTATTGCTTGTCTCTTTACAAGCTAAAGACCACTATCATGCTCTCCTGTACTTGCTGCAGTCTGACAAAGACAAAGCAGTCCTTTTGTCAACATGGATACAGAATATGGAAGTGTGAATGGCTGGGACATAATGGATGACAGACTGCGTTTAAGAGATACTCTTGAACAACAATAGTATAAATAAGTCACCTACATCTAATCAATAACTTGCTTGCTGTGTATGAATGTGAATTAAATGGGATGTGAGAGGTACATCTTGCTGAGCTTACTGTAGTCCTAGTGACCTGGCTAATATGGTGTTTATATTTCTGTTACATTGTGTTTTAAATGTCTTTGAACGTTATGATCTAGAGGAGGGATTAGTGGATTGCTTTTGAGAGCCCCTTTCCCATTCATCGCAATTTTTAAAACAATTGAATATTGTGATATTTTAAAATAACAGAATTCTTAACAAAGGCTACGTTTTGTAATTTGACAATACATCTTATTTTGAAGCCAACCAGTCCTTCAGCCCACACGTCTTAACATGGTTCATTGTATGTTAGATTTATTCAGGGCATTATTTATCTTGTTATAAGCATGATTCATAACCCTGAACTTGTCTTTGAGATTTGTTTTGAGAGATATGACAATACCTGCAGGTGATACATTGTCAGATCAAACAAAAGCATGGTAATGTTTCTGCAGGCATTTAGACAATATGAACAATGACTCTTTAATGGTTATTGTGGAGAGTGCATGGCGCTGTAGCACTGCTGTCAGGTGAACAGTAAGTGACTTCTCTGGCTGACTGCAAAGGTTAAAAGTCTTCTATTTTTGTTGTATACAGTGTTTATAGGTCCCAAACAGAACAAGCTTAAGTGATAAAATCCAAATTATCTGAGGGATTTTTATGATCTCATTTCTCCCAAGTACAGTCCATAAGAACTTCACATTTTATAACTGCATTTATAATTAAAATAGATATCATACGCTTGCATGGTACATCAGTATTTATCTTGAAATATACTGTGGAGTATTGTGGGAAGCTGAAAGACTTGGTAATGAATCAGTAATTCTCCTCATGTTGTTTTTTCCAAAACCGTATGCAGGAAAAACTGCTGGCATCTTCTCCAGATTATGCAAACACTGAGTTAATGTTTTTGATACTACAAGTCATAGATTAATACTGTGCATTTTCACAGGTGTAATATTCAATATATGTTCTTATTTATCAGTAATTTTTGATACACAGTTGGGAGTTGAAAGACTTTGTGTTCTGCTGTGTACAGACCCATAAAGAAGGCAGTATGAATTGTAAAAATACTTGCTATTAAATATGAAGTAAATCAAGCTCTTG
Organism: Coracopsis vasa; assembly: GCA_026283785.1. NCBI lineage: Eukaryota > Metazoa > Chordata > Aves > Psittaciformes > Psittacidae > Coracopsis > Coracopsis vasa. The sequence goes on along the minus strand of JANHGB010027990.1, from coordinate 6,550 downwards.
AAATGCAAGATTTGCTAGCCATCTATTGGAAAGTGTAGGCTGTGAACTCTGTGAAACAATGACCTGTGTCAGGAGGGACTATTCCAGTCCTTGTTGTTTGAGTTTTGGTAAACTCTATTGTCATGGACGTTTGTCTCAACTTAAAGAACATCTGAGAGGGAAGGCTGTGAGATTTTTATGTCACACACTAAGCCTAGAGCGAGTATCTGCCAAGTTACTCAAGTGCACATGTATCCAGTGACTCCCACTTCTGTCACTTCCATGCAGAAAAGGCAAGAAATCTAGTAATGCTTAAGTTATGTTATATTTGGGTTAGTGTTTCAATTTGTTTCACTTCCCTGAGCAAGATTTTAAAACAGAATATGCATATATATGTTTATATAGATATGCATACATTGACTTTCCTCTTTTTAAATAAATGATATATTGCTCTAAAATTGAAAAATAGAATGAATGACTGTTTGGAACACACAGCTTGAATGTGACATAATCTGTGGGTGATTGGGTTTCCTCTATGCATCATTCTACAGTGTTTACATCTGAAATTGCTTGTCTGAGAGGGAGCACTTCTGTGTCTGTTTAATCTGTTGCCAGTAAAGATTTTGAAAGTGCTGCAATAATGTCTGCTTATGTTTCTACTCTGTTCAGGTAGTCCTGTAGTCTGATATCTACATAACCAGCTTAGGAAATTTCATTACAAATAATAATTCCTACGTGGAAAGTACTTACTGATTTTTAACACCGAATTACTTGTCATTCTTGTATTCAGCACAGCAGTTGGCAGGTCGTACTTAGCCACTGCTGTAACATTGAGTACTGGTATGTTCGGTAGGCCTTGTGGTTCATTTTTTGTTTGTTTTCTGGTTATTGGATGTAAAGCTGGTGGCAGTGGAATTTTAGCTAGAATCAGGGTGTTATAGACTATCCTCCTTCTCTTGTCCCCTATTCTCCCTTTGGAATATTATGGTATTGCCAAAGTCCCAGCATTTGTTTCCTTGACTTGAAGAAGCAAAGCTGCTCAAGTAGTTTGGAGTAAGTAGTTCAATGTGAGCTGCTAAATATTTGAGGGCTTGCTTGTTAGGCAGAACTCATCCAAATGAAGGTCTAAGTACATCAAGTAAATGCGATAAAAGACTTACGGAGAAGACATTTTCTTGGTGTTTTAGATTCCCACCCTACTTTCTTCCTTTTTTGATAAAAACAGAATTCAGCAGTTGTTTCCCAATCTTATTCATTATCATCCCCCTGCAATCCCCTAAAATAAGCTCAGGTATATGTTTTAAATAACCTTTTTTTTTCCTCTCATTTCATTCTGGTTGAAGTTTAAAGCTGAACTTTGTACTAAAGTCGTAGTTTCATTGAATCAATAAGCTTCTATCTGCTTTTCATCTCCAGTTCTAAAGGAAGCTTGTTTGCACTGTTTGGTTTACTTTGAATGTTAAATATCAAATCAGCTTGACATACAAGGTAAAATGTGGGTGACACCTCCATGTTTCTCAAAATGAGTTTTGCATTGTTTTCTTCAAGTGGAGATGCAGTATGAATTATTTTAGGATCATTGTTCTTTATACATATTTGCACTTTTTTCCTGATGCAATTCTGAGAGAATGGATTACAAAGATTACAAAAGAAATCAGAAAGTTTAAAAAAGACACAGTGAATTAGATCTTGGGACTTGTTTCACAAAGCATGAGCTCATTTTCATGAACACATGTTTATAACAACTTAAATTTCTTCTGATTTCTTATTAGTGTTTGATTAAAAATGATAATAAAAAATTCCTCAGTGTTTTAATTGAATGAGAACACCACTATTTTTGGCTGGCTTTTAGGTACAGTCCATATGCATGCATCTATACATCCACCTAATAATTCTGAGTTCTCTTAATATACTCTGCAATTACAAGCTTTTGCCAAGTCTGTTAGAACTACTTGGATCACAGCTTGTTCATGAACTCCACTATTGGCCAGGTTGCTTTCAGAACATGAGCTTTGAAGACTGAGTCATATGATTCTTTGTTTTGGGTGTTTTTTACCTGTGTTTCTAAGTTGCAATTGCATATAGCAGAACAAAATGCAGTGCAACATAGTGTATAATGTACAGGACACAATGTCTTCTAATAGCAGCTCCTAGAAAAATGTTCATCAAGGTTATTTTTTTGCAAGCATGGGAAGCATTTTCCATTAATATGAAATATTGTTGGTTTAATGTTCAGAAATAAGGATTAAACAGAGTCCTAAGTGGTATTAAATCAAATACAGGAGTTCCATGACAATAGAAACAAATGCTGTACTGTTTCAGCGGTTATAACTGGATGGGCCCTTTCAGGTCATGCTCTCAGCATGAAAAAACTTTTCCCGAGATATTCAGGAGACTGATATTCACTGCCTTATTTCCACTGAGGTGCCTGATTTTTGGTAATATAAAAATTAAATCAGGTAATTTAGGAGTATAATCCTTAGAACTCATGGAGCAAATCCTCTGTGTCTTAGTGGAACAAATTATACTGCCTGATTAGGATATCACTTTCTGCTCATTGAGGCTAGATGAAAAATAAATGGTTCACATAGATAGGGGAGTATCCCTCAAGGCAAGGAAGAGAACCCAGCTCTGCAGTCAGCTACCCATACGTAGCCGTTTCCTTAGCTGGCTGTCTTTCGGCAGCAAGGTTAGAGGGGCCTTTCTCATCTCTCTGGTATTCCATTTGATGCATATTTTAGAAACTCACGTCATTTACAGTACTGAAGATAGCTTTCTGGCTCTCTTCATCTCTCCCCAAAATGGTGCACAGCACCAGCCCTGCTTTAGGCATTTCCCTGCCCTCCATAAACTTCAGTAGATATTCCAATCCCAGCTTGTTCTGTCCCATATAGTAATGTTGTTATTTATTGGATTATTTGTTATAGCATCCTAGCACTAAATTTCCTATCAATACCATACCTTGCAAAATAATTTATGAACTCTATGCATATGTGTTTTTCTTCCCATTTCTCCTATTTCTTCTGTGTTAGATAGGTATATGTCACTTTGGCTTATCACTGTATGTGAAAAATGTAAGAGAAACAAAGGAACACTATTACGTCTGTGTTTTTATTTTATTTTTTTAATTATATATCCTTCCAGATTTGTTCTTTTTGTTCTAGTATCTTCACTCTCTGTTTTAGCCAGATCCCGATTCACCATTCTCTTTGTCCACTTCTTACAGTTACTCCCTAAATAATCTTTTTCTGTCTTTATCTCCTAATCTCTTTTTTCATCTTTTCACTGAATTGAAATTTCCTTGCCTTTAGTGTGAAGAGGGTCTAGCCTTAGCTTGGCTTGTTGCAGACATGCTCTTGGGAATTAGAATACTAGACCAGCAAAACTTGGGTTTGGCAAATCAGTCAGCAGAACTGATGAAATGCACGCAGAGAAGGGATCTGTTGAGTGAGCAGTTGCCATGCTGACTATTACTTTTCAGAAATGTCTGATAAGCTTTTTAAAGAGTAGATAAATCAACCAGCATGAATCTACAGAACATATTTCCAGCTAATTTCATAAGATCTGGTCTTAAACTGACCGTCTGTAGTAAAGCTGATTTCACATCAGTAAATCCCAATGCCAAATGTCACTGTTAGGAGTCTTTACCAGACCATTTCATGCTCACTAAGTTTACCAATGTAATATTAAGGGAGGAAGGCAACACCTAATGTAATGGACTAAATGTCTGCTATGATCCCTGTGCTCAATAGGGGAAAGTACTGAAGAGGAAACTAAAAAATAGAAATAATTTTAACTTCTAGTTTTGCTCTGATGTGTGTAACGTGGAGAAGTTTCACCATCCCTACTTAGCAGGTGAACTTATTCAATCAAATAGTGGCATCAGTTTTCCATAGGAGAGAGAATTTTTACTGTTTGGAACAGTACATGGATACAGAAAAGTGTGTTTACATGAAAATTTCTTGGTCTGGAAAATATTCTGTCTGAAAATAATTGGAAAAGAAGGTGACTTCCTGACTGTAATTGATGGAGTTCATCAGTATTTCATGGGTATTATAAGCAAAACTAAAACTATTAAGTAACCTAAACCTTGGATATATTTTTGGATCTACTTTTTGGTTCTGTGTTTTATCATATCTGCTTTGGACAGCAGCAGATGCAGTCCAGAAGCCAATGCCACTGCTTATGGCAGCAGAGAATTTGGCTGTCAACTGTGGTTATAATTAGTGCTAATATACTGCTTAAACATTAAAATTATATGAAAATACCTGATTGCACAATTTTGGGATTGCACCAAGTAAAATGTTTACTTCTCTCAAATTTGGCAGACTTTTTGGTTAGAAATAATCTTGTCAAAGAGAAGACAGCACACAGAGTCCTTTTACACAATTTACCTAGAAATACACCTGTAAAACGTTGAGCGGTACAATAAGGATCCTATTTAATATACCTGGTTCTTGATATACCTCTGCAGAAAGTGGAAATAAGAAAACTTGCACAGGCTCCCAAACTAGAAAATGTCTTGGATGTGATGCATCGATTTAAATAATGCTCTGTAGTCTCAGAGGCCTCCCATGACTAAGACTCTTTCACAGGGTTGGAGATCTACCTGCCTCAAAGCATGCTATGAAAACTGAGAGGTTATCTCAAGCTTTTTGTAGTACATCAATCCCATTTGAATGAAAGCAGAAGCATTATCAACAGTAATTAACCAAGGAATTTTCACTCCTTCAGTGCTTTTGAAAATACTACCCCAAGAAATGTAAAAAGGAACCGTGCAGACTTGGTGCTTCAGAAGTGAAGCAGCAGGTGATCTGAATGCATGATGCACAATTTCTTCCCCTGTAGTAAACAACCCAATCAATTTCCAGGAAATGTTGAATTTGAACATGGGATTTTAATGAGAGTCATTTATATCTACAAGAAAACTGTGGGACCCAACATGTCTGTCCATTTTTGATTATGTATTTTTGCACGTACAACATTTGTAGCCTACAAGTAGCTTGGACACTGAACTAGCAGTCAAGGAAGGTGAAGCTGATTTCTTTTGACTTCTTCCTAAGGTGTCCCTGAGAGATGATTTACTAGGCTGTCAGTTCTGTAACTTTTGGCAGGCATTTGAAAATCTCCTACAAGGCTCTGATTTAATTTAGTAATAATGAGGTTGCATCTAACTAGAAAGCTGAGTATTTTGGACAATGCAGCCCAAACACTTCTGGTCCTGCAGTTGACTTCACCTGGACAGTGCTGCTGCATGAAATTAGGAACACACTGCTGTTGAAATAACTTTAGTATGGATGGGTTATTGGGCTTGACTTTGATTCCAAAAGAGTAGGAAAATTGCAAGCTATTTTGCTGAACTTTTTTTATCTCCTCTTCCTTCTGGAAAATCTGATTAAAACTCTTTCTAACCATTCCTCCCTAGAGGTCTCATTTACTACTAAAAATTTTTAACATTACTTTTTGAACTGCAAAAAACTTAGCAAAACAAGCAACATTTTAACTATTACCTGCATATATTTAACATCCACAAAAATCCTTTTTGTTTAGGAAGCTCAAAATAATTGAAAATATATTGGCTTTAAATTATGTATGCACTGTTGAAGTGCAGTACAGTCAGGAGAAAATGCTTTTTGTAAACCAGCTCCAGCTGAAATAAGCCTCCTGTATTACCCCATTTATCACATGCAATTTTGAACAGTACATCTGACCCATAACGGTGTTGCACACAAAAGGGCCTTCATTCAACTGCAGTAGATCCTCTGTATTTGAAGATAGGTTTCTGGATATCCAAAATCCAGCCACAAAAGGAACTAACAGTGTTTGTGTGAGCAGCAAAGTGGAAAGGGCAATTCTTTTGGCTGCTAACATCTCCAAACAGAACAATAGCACTGAGAGAGCTGCTCCCGGGGTAGATGTGCAAGGTGAGCAGCTGGGGGTGTTCTTCCCAACCCTGTTACTCATGTGCATGCACAATTCACTTTAAACTTCATGTGTTAGACATGTAATGCAATCCAGATCAATGAAATTGAAATATACTGATGAGATTATACCCTCAACACTAGATTTTGCTAACAGCGTAAAATTTGGTGTGTGTCTTTGCATGGTGGGCTGTTATCAGATAGTCTTCAGTATGTCTCTTAAATGTATTCTGTTTCAACACTTAAAATGTGTAGCTTAAGAGGCTGTAAGGTTTAAATTTGTGGTGCAATTTGTTGGGACTTGGAGGACATCGCTATGTTCTGGCACAGGGACCAGTGGAAGGTTACATGGTTCATGTCGGTGTCTTTATGACCTTGCTTGTAGCTGCCATATTTTGCTAACTGCCAGGATGATGATGCATCTGTCACAGCAGATGGAATGACATAAGTGTTTTTGCAGAGAAACTTAAGCTTTTGCACTGGGTTTGAACTCTATTTTGCTGTGGGGTGGAGAAGATGAGAGGGAGAGATAGCAGAAGAAAGGCTCTAGTGTGTGGCGTACTGACCAGGGCTTAATAAAACATAGTGGGCATGTTTTCATAGTTTACCAAAAGTGTCTTCAGCCATTCTGTTCATCTTACCAACATAGT
>JANHGB010027986.1:0-33037 GCA_026283785.1 Coracopsis vasa | reverse complement strand
TAGTCAGAAATTGTGAAAAACTGGAACGTCAAAGACTTGCACTTTATCTCCATCTGAAGATGAGAATTCCATCTGGTCCTGTATCTCATCTCTGAAAATTGCCAATATATTTGTGCTTTCAAAAGAAAGTGTAAGAATTTTGCAGGAACCTACTGTGGTTGGTCTTTTCCTGAACTCTAATTGCAAATCTGCTTTAACTTTTAGTAGTTCTTTCTATAAAATTGACATAAATAATTATAATAATTGTGAACATTTGCTGTATTTTTATTATTTCCATATGAATATTTACATATAAGTTCTTGACCTCATTTACTTCATGTCATTTAGTATATAAGATCAGCCACATGGAATGAGACCTCTGCCCTGCAATGTGAGAATTTTGTTTTGTGAGCCTTATTGTTTGCAGAGTAACAAGTAACAGATTATTTTTCTCTGTTAATTGTTTCAATTGCATTAATGACGTTAGTCATCTCAATATTGACATTAGTCAACTTTTGCTTTCAATCTTCTGGGCTTCTTTAAAGTGAAGCATCTTGGTGTTTTGTTTCCTTTTGGTAAAGCTGTTACATACTTATGTTATCTTTGATACTCTCTATGTTTTCATAGAAGCTATAGTTTTTTAGAAACTGAAATTATAGTTTTATAATTTTTTTTTTCCCATGAGATGAGATGTTAGAACTGCATACTTTGTAGCTTTTTATTGTCTTAGAATTATTTCTATCACTTTCCTAGTAGTTTATATTGTTAGCCTTTTTGAATCCTGCTGCATACTGAACAGCTCTTTTTGAAGAATCATCCATAATGACTTCCAGACCAGCTCTCAATATAATAATAATCAAGAGATCATCTTTTTATAAGTTTTCACCTTGTGTATTATGCTGTCTTATTGATTTTATACACCCATTATCCATTTTAAGAACATTAGAATGATTATATTAAGTTAGACCAAAGGTTACTCTAGGCCAGTTTCCTGTCTCCAGCACTGGCTAAATACAATGCTGTTGGGAAAAAAACATTAGAACAAAGCAATCATGTTACTTTGTCAGAATATTCTCTCCAGCTCCAGCAGTTTCTGGTTCAGGAAATTCCAGAGTCAGAGATACTGTCTTTGTAAGCTAATGAATTTTGCTTCCTGTTGCTCAGTACTCTATAATTCTTCTGCAAATGCTAGCAGTAAATTTTAGATTTGACTGTCCTGAATAATTTTTATCACCAATAATACTTCCTTCTATTCTGTCCATATGCTGTTTGTCTTAATTGAATTAATTAAGCCAATTAATGTTCATCAAACTTTTAAGTCCATGTAGACACTCAGTTAATTGATCATTCTACTTTTTTTTGTCAGATCAAATGTAGTTTATGTTTTTTCCAATTCTTTGTTAAATCATAAACGATTTAATTTCCTACTTTGGCACATCACTAATTTTTTTTGCACAAGGTAGAAAGCACTTATTTGAGGAAGAGATGAGTGGAATTTGAGCCATCCTTTCATTGTTAAAGACAAAAAAGCATGCTGCTGATGGTGAAGATATTCATGGTTATTCCAAATGCATTCTGTACGAGCTGCAACTTTTAAAGTAATTCACTATTTTTTGAGGAGATACGATATGAATAGGGATAAAAGCAGGAAGAACTGGTAAGTGCTTTGATTTAAAATCTTTCTGCTTAATGCTTTATTGTGTTCATGCAGGATTTTTTCAAGAAAGCTGTCCCTAAGCAGATGGTTTTTGACTGAAGATCTTCCTGAAAATATGACAGTCTCTAGTGCTACCTGTAGAGTCTACATTATTGAAGTCAATGAGTTTCTTCTTTGGCATTGTTTATAAGGAGCAGGATCTTGGACATCAATGTGCACCTGGATATATTGAAAGACAAAAAGTTATTTGGGGTGGGCTTTTGTGGGATTGAGTGTACAGATAAGAACTCTAGCACTATTTACATTTTCAGCACTATTTAAGTGCTAAATTCCTAATGTGCATTGACATTGCAATGTTATGTATAACCAGAAATAAGTGTGTGTTGTTATTCCTTTGAACAATTTAATATTTTAGGCATGGTATGTTGGTTGTGGCTTACAGAAGGAACAGATGTACAGTTTACCTTGTGGGAAGAGGAATCAGCTGCAGTAATTTAGGCTTTTCTCCTGGTATTTCCCTATTATCCAATAATCTCTTTGATGAGGAGCAGTCCCCAATTATCTCTTTTCCCCTCCAAGTCTGTCACCTGTGCTAAATCTTTATTTATTTGGAGAAAAAGGCCTCCCAAAAATGCCTTTTATATTTAACACTGCTCTTTCCGTTTACTGGCTGATCAATCTTTTTAGAGGCTGTACTCTTTACCTCAAAGGTTATTGTTGCTGGGGAAAGACAGCTAAGTCCTAGATACGCCCTCTGGTCTTAATCAGTATCTGTCCCTGAACACCAAATTCTTGAAATGGTTCCATGTTAGCTACAAAACCATTACAATGAGTTTGCTATGGCCCAGGCATTCAAGATCCAAAATTTTGTCTTTGTAGTATTAGTAGAGGTGTGCTGTTGTTCCTTTCCTTGCAACTCAGCATATGGCATATAAGGAATTTCTCTTGTCGAAACGGAATGCTTTGCAGATGTTTTGCAATTAATATATTGCCTTTTACTTTTCCTGTATTGAAGATTTAGTCCAAAGCCTCATTTTAGTTGCGCAGAACATAAGGAGGTCATGTCTCATGATCAAGCCTGCATCTGGAATACCTTGGTTTTCTCAATTAGGGCAATGTTTCACAGGGGGTTTCTCTTTGCTGCTTGTTTAAGATGAAAACACTGTGCAAAAGTCAGATGGACTCTGAAGTTTTATTCTCAAATGATTTAAGAAAGGTTTTGTCTTTTCATCTTCTTCTGATTTTGCCACCAGAGCCAAAATATCTGGTGCCATTTGGGTAAGTACATAGGCTAGTCATATGGGTGAAATGTTTGTAGTACCAGGAATGTCATACACCTTAGTGATTCACTTGGTAAAGTCTAGGAGGAAAATGCTGGATGTTCCCACAGTGCTTTGTCTCCTACAGCATTAACCCGTTAAGCGGCTGTATAAGCTTTGGCAACATCCACAGAGCATCGTAGGACTGTATCCACGTTGGCTCATTTGCTATTGCTTCTTGAACGTTTCTAACCTGGTGGCTTTGCATCTTTTAGATTGTTAAGGCTACACTGGCTACCATCATCACTATACACATTGTTCTGCCTGCATGGTTCTACTTCCTGAAATCTCCTACTTGGTGCTTAAAATCTTTTAAGCAATCCCTAGCAGGATCCCTCAGGGATCTACGCCATTCTGCTAGAAGGAGGAGTGATAAAATATATTTTTGTCTGATCATTGAAGGGAGAACTCATGCCAGGGAGTCTAAGCTACCAGTGTTAGTACCCAGTGGTACTGGGTACACTCCCAAGGTGTACACTCCAATGTTTCACTCCCAAGGTGTCTGCTTCTTGAACCAGCTTATGTGGATCAACCTCCTTTCTCATCAAAGTGGGCTTGTTTTTTTCTCAACATCATTGCAGTGCTGGCTGCTGCACTATTTTGCTTTGTTTTCTAGAAACAGATTAAAACTGCTTGACAGGTTTATTTTCTATGTTCTTGTGTCCTAATACTTTCTTGTCCCTTTTTAATGGAGGCCAGATGGTCTTTTACATATCATGTCACTCCAGACTGTTCTTGATGTGGCAGATGTAAGTTCCCATTCCAATGCATTACCTGTTCAAATGTGGCAATTTTCATAGTTGTAGAGCACTGGCCCCTTTAGGACATCCAATACTCATTGAGAATTTGCTATCTAATCATTCCTTCATTTTCATTTCCAGAGTTGAACTCCACTCCACTGTCTGAAGAATTCTTTGACCACTTCTCTTTACTAGAGGTCTTCTGTTGCAAAGGGAACAATGTTTAACTAATTACTAATATTAGGTGATCTGCAAACTTTAAAGTAACTGGTTTTGATATTTTCTGGAGGTCTAAACATTTAAGGGTATTTTTCCCAGACAATCCATGTTTATGAAATGCTGCAACTGTGGTCTTGATCCAGAGTGTTTAGCTAGGATTTAGTAAGGTGTCAGCATGAATTACAGAAGAAGCTTCTGTACAAAGCTTTCCTAGAAGTATAATCCTCAGAAGAATGGACAATTCCAGACTAGTTGCCAAATAAATTTTAGTATGTGTGTCTAGTAAACAAAAAAGACAATAATTGAATGTTTAAGTGCCTTACATTTTTCTTCTACTGAATTGCAGAATAGAGTATCTCTTCATTATTAGACAAGTGTATGAGGTGTAGTGATAAACAATTCAGCTATTCCAGAATATTTATTGGACCATTGTCTATTAGGGATAAACGTTGTTCCAAAAGGGAAACAGTGTATATAATGAAAGATGATTGTTTAATGATTAATTTGGAATGTAAAATTCTAAGAGGCAATAAAGCTTTCAGAACATATTGATACTCAGTTTAAAAGCATGGAATGAAAATCATAATGGTTAATTTTTAGAATTAATCTGTGATCATGAGCTTAAAGAGCTGGGAACATCAAATTGCTAACAGGTAAGTGTCTTCACATTGGAAAAATATATCAGTATTCACCTCAGTATTTTCTGGAAAGAAGTTTTGGCTTTTCTTTATTTACTCAAGGCTTTCTAAATACTTTTCTGTGTATCATTTCTATTATTTAGACTTTTGGTATAAAAACAATCCAAAAGTCATTGCTCAGTTTTGTTTTCAGAGCCTGCTTTTCCTGGGGGGAAGTGGGGAGGAGTTCTGTTTGCTATCTAGCTTCAATTAAAATTTGGCTACGAGTTTTTTGTTTTTCATTGGAAATGTTTGTCCCTTTCCATTCCAACTGCAGGCTAACATTCATGCTTTGGGATAGATAGCAATGAGCCTTCTCACAGTTTCTCAGAAGCTCTTTAAATAAACAGTAATTGTGTATGATAGGCAGCAGCACCATTACAACCTGTTGATGTCAGAAGTTCCTTCATTTTTTTTTAAGAGGTATTTAGTCTCTATTTCATGGATCAATAACTCTTCTCCAGATAACGTTTAACAGTCACTCAAATATGTGTCTATTAATGACATAGTATAAAATTCTATGAGAAGGAGCTATAGGAAGTGACATCAGGATTTTCATGCTTTGTGGGTAAGTGAGTAGCTAAATAGTGCTACAATTCTGTTTCTAGTACTACAGACTGGAAAAAAAAACCCTGTAGCTTAGGAGAAATCAGCTGTGTCAATGGAGAGGTAGACCTTGATCTGCAACTAGGGTATACCATGGAGTTCCCAAAGGAAAAGGGAAGAAGTTCTATGTAAGTTCTCTGATAGTGAGAGTGCTCTGAGTTGGTCTACATCCCAGGTATGCTAACTGACAATGGCCCTAGTGGGCTGATCGAACAGCCACTGGAAAATCATGTTTTGTGCCTTTTGATTGTGCCTAGTGCCTTATTAGTGGTGAATAAATGAGATGGAGGCTACTGTGCTGGGGTTGCACCACGGGAAAAAAAACTCACTGCATTTTTCCTGCAGAACTGCAGGTGTCACTAAAAATCACAAAGACAAATCCATTTTCTGGAAGCCAGGACACTGGGAAATCTGAGGAAGTGGTGAAAAAGATGAATCCTTCTTCAGTTGCAGAGTCCGATAAATCAATGTAACGGAAAACAGGGTAGTTTGTTTTTCTTTTTTTTTTGTTGTGTTAGATCTGTCCTCAGTGCTTTATGCATGTATGTCCTCAAAAAGTGCTAATTGTGGCTATAATTGGAGTTAGTAAGTTCTCCAAGTAGTCATTACGGTAAGAACAGTCTAAGAGGTTCAATTTCCATCTGTTACCAGATCCATGGCTTGAATAGCAAACTGATTTTTTTTTTTTTAATCTTAAAATTGGCTTTGTTTCTTGTATTACACTTGTTTGTCACTGTGATAAGTATGTGGAAGAGAAATGCATGTTACTATAAATTATTTTTTAAATTATTTTTAAATGCTTCTTGATAAATAGTTGTAGGATTTCTGAGGATCACCATTTCTGGTTCTCTCTATAGATTTTCTAGTGGTGAATGTTGTTTAAGTGTTTTCTTTCCATAACACCTTCAGCTTGGCTTTCCATATTATTTAGTGGCTCATGCTTTCTTAGCACATCTCATAGGATATATCAACTCTGTGAAAAGATACAGAAAATGTCTTGATGTTCTAATTGATATGATAAAAAACACTGTGGAGAATGTGAGACAGTCTTGCAATGGTTCTCCATTCACTCTGCATCTTTCAGTTTTCTATCTTTTAACTTTGACATGAAGTAATGTGTTAAGTTTCATCCTTGCCTTGTAGACAAGAAGTCTGGGAGTATTTGCAGTCAGTGATCTGTCATGGTGTCAAACAGTGTATAAAGAATTTAACAAGACATTTGCCTATGGGCTGTGTTTTTTCTAAAACAATGGAAAATGATTGCTAGTAGCTTTAACACTTTTAGCAACAATCACTCATTTTCACATCTTTCTACTAGTAAGGGATATCAAAGAAATCATTAAATGCATACTTAAGGGGGAAAAAGCAGGTGAGAAATAGAGAAAGAGATGGACAAGCAGGCAGACAGCAGCAGGCTGGATCTGAAAGGTCAGTGTGTCTCTCCTGCTATACAATATTGTACAGTCTTGTTGGGTTAGGGACTGTTCACTTCTGTCTCTGAATGGCCCTTAAATGGTGGATTATTTTGGAAAAGATCTCTTTCCAGCATCAAACTACTGCTGGTGGCCTTAACTTCTTATTTCAGAACAAGTATAATTTGCACGCAGCGACGTGACTGCCATATCTACTTACAGAGTTGGAGGACACACTGATTATTTATGCATATGCAGAAGCCCATTTGACGAAGCTGTGTGGTGGCCATAGTAGAAAGTGCAATTTGACAAAAGTGTCAAACGTCTGTGGCAAATCATCATAGACCCATGGAATGGTTTCAGTTGAAAGGGACCTTAAAGATGATCTAGTTCCAAACCCACTGCCATGAGCAGGGACACCTCCTGTTAGACCAGGTTGCCTGGCCATGGGCACTTTCAGGGATGGCACATCCACAACTTCCTTGGTCAACTTCTTCCAGTGCCTCACCACCCTCGCAGTAAAGAATTTCTTTCTAATATCTAATCTAAATCTACCCTCTTTCAGTTTAAAGCTGTTACCCCCTTGTCCTATCACTACTTGCTTTTATAAAAAGCCCCCTCTAGATTTCTTTTAGGCTCCTTTAGATACTGCAGGCTTCTGGAAGGTCTTCTTGGAGCCTTCTATTCTCCAGGCTGAACAAGCCCAACTCACTCTGCCTGTCTTCATAGGAAAGGTGCTCCAGCCCTCTGAGAATCTTGGTGGCCCTCCTCTGGACCTTCTCCAACGGATCCAGATCCTACTTATGTTGGGGGCCCCTGAGCTAAACATGAAATGTATTAAAAAGTGCTTTGAAAAAGTTATTATTTTGCTATACTTGCACCTCCATGGGAGCTCAGAACCAAGGTATATTTACGATTGTATTTGCTGTTGCTTTATGCTGTACCGTGTGATACTGAAATCTGTACTGTTTCTGTCTTATATATGGATCCTGTAATTATTCAATCTTTATCTAGCATTGAAAAACTTCCTGGTGACTTCTTTCTAAGTCGTGAAGGACTCGCTCTGTTTGAAGGTGCCACTCTAATGCTCCTATATTCTGCTGTTGGCACAGCAGGTACAAAGAGTTAATTCCAGAGATATTTAGTATCTCTGTCTTGCTGACCCTTTCTCATCCATCAGTGGTCTCTGGTAGCTTCTTCTCAAAGAGTCTATCCCTGTTAGTCTGGTAATGATTTGGAAGGTTAATCCCACAGTTGAGTTCAGCTTCCACAGGAAACAGCACTGATAGTAAAAAGTGCACTTTTCTAATTGAATTTCCATTTTTCCAAAATTCTCTGTACCTTGTTTAATCATCTTCAGCACATGTCTGAAGGACTAATACATCCTATTTTTTTATTAAAAAATACCCCAGAAAACCAAACCTCCCATTTTCTCTAATCATTTGTATTATTCCAAAGCAATAAATAAAGTATCATGCACATCTGTCTGTCATTCTCCACCAGAAAAAAAGCTCTACCCATAGCTTTCCCACTTTCATTTTTCACTTCATCTTTGTTGGCTGAAAACCAAATGCCTTCTTGTTTACTTTGACAGGCTGTTGAAGGTTATGACTGAGCCCCTCCATTTTCTTTATTACATTTACAGTACTGATCAGAAACATGAGGCTTCCTTTATGTGTTACTTTGCTGAGAATTCCTGTCAAACAACACTGTGGACATAAACCGTTCTTGGCACTTACTGCCAAAATTTCATTATCTAATGCCTATGTCGTATTATCACTTACTCATTTCAGTCTCTTCTTATAATAAGGTTATATTATGCCTGTAGCCACATTTTCATTACCTGTCTTTGACATCTTTTGAAGATGAGTTGAACACAATATTCAAAGATTCATTGCACCATCAGTAACCCTTACACAGTTTATGTTGTTCTTCAGCTTTTTTCTCTGCTCCACTAGATTCTCAGTTTGATGACCTTCTGTGTAAGTTATGAGAATCATTTGTTTTCCAAAAGATATCAGTGGGTTTTGCATCACACTTACTCTGACTACAACTTAATTTATATTTTTCAGATTCAATATTTGGGTTTGGGGTTTTGCAGTTTGTCATAACAATGAAACTGAACTGTAATGAGTTTCTGTATCTAGTTCATTTCACTATTTGGCTCTTTAAGCTTATCACACTATTGGGTTTCTAGCATAGCAAAGAAATGATCAGATTTCATATGTATAGATTTGATGAAAATTTTATTACATGATATTATATATCATAGTATAAAAATATTTTTAAAATTACTCCAATAAAACACAAATATGTTCCATGTAAATGAATATTTTTAATTGGTTGACAATTACATTTTGTTCTGTTCACATAGTAATAGTGTTCACAGGTACCAGGTTGTTTAAGAATTCATTGTGCTACTTGGAATACTGGAAAATGTTATGTATGTGCTCATATTCATATGTATAATATACCTAAGTACTTGTTACATTTTTGTGTTCTGTGAGAATTATCTATACATATAATATATGTAATTGAGACAAATGAAGACTTTACAATTACCTCTGGGAATAAAAAATACCACCATATGTAGAAATGCCACCTAGTGTTACCTTTTACAAACCTGAACGGGTGGTAAGAGGACTTTTATTACACATGCATCGAAAATTTTCTTGGCAACTTTCTCCATCCCCATCCCCACCCAGCACCACAAGAATGGCTTGTTGCTTTAAGGAAACACAAAGGAACAAGGAACAAGTGAAGGGGAAAGTAAGTGAATAACGGAATTAGAACAACCACGAAATTAAAAGAGGATGAAAAATAATATACAATTTCATAATAAACTGAAAATCAGATGGAGCTTAAAATGAAGAAAATAATAAACCAGAAATGAAAACACAGAAAGTAATGTATGCGTTTACACCGAGATATGTTCAAAAGCAGAAATAATGTAATTAGTGATAAAACTTGTAGATTTCTGCCCACAAACTCATTTCTCTGTGAGATTTTGGCCATCTTCCTATGAGACGGCAAGGCTTTTAGAAAGCATGGAATTCTCACACATGGAAAGAGATTTTAATGTTGGCACACAGATGCTCCATTGGCTTCTTAAGTTGTTGATCTAGAAACATTTGTTTTTTCAGTAGAAGAATATATGATAGAGCTGCAGGCTGTGGAGCATCTCTACGCTCCCCTGCAAGAGACAAGGCTTCAGGATTTTTCTTGAGAATGCAGAGCCATAGGAAAGAGTTCTTCTCCTTGAGCCTACCAGGGAGAGGAAGAAAATGGTCAATTAGTCTGAAGTTCAGAGCCACTAGTTTAGTACAGGGGATGGCAAGGATGTTTTCTTCATATTGGCTTTCTGTTACTAAAAGCAAAGCCTTGGTTCTATTCCTGAATATATTTTTTGTTTCTCTAAGTAGTCTTATAGAGATACAGAATTTGTGATCAATGATTCCCAAGTACTTTTCATAAGTGCTAAGCATGCTGTGTTGCCCACATTCTGCTTTGTTGGCTAGCTTCACTGTGTGCCCTATTGCTATTATACAGTTCCAAGTGTCATCCAAGAAATGGTGGCACTTTGTTGAGCTAAGTTAAACTCTGAATATAAAGTCCTGTCCTGAGATATATGATGTGCCTACAAATCCTATAGACCTCACTGGAAATTGGAACCCTGTATAGGAGAAGGTTGGAGGACGGCCAGTTAGTTTTTATAAAATCATTGCCTTGTTTTCCTTTGAGATTCACTCCTAAACTACCCTGTAACACAGTTCATTGTCTAGAATCTTCCTTAGCAATCTTGTCTTAGCTTATCTGAGAACCAGCATCTGTGTTCTTCCTTTAAATCCTCATTTGAGGGAAACTGGCTCACTTGGCAGGCAGAATTACAGGGACAGATAATATAACTGGACCTCATGTAATTCCCTCATGGGCAGATGTAGGCTGACATTATTGCTACTGCTTGTTGTTTAGTGGAAAGTGATCTCTTGCAATGCCAGGTTGGGTGTTAGTTAAATTATAAAGCTTATATACAGTGGAAAACAGTAGAAATATGTGAAGCCTGAAAAATGAAGAATTCATCATGGTTTCATATCTGTGATTTTCCATTTGTTTGGGACATAACCATCTGATTTTGGCATTGTACCCACGTTCATGTCGATAAATAAGATAGCTAAACCTCCAGGGAATTACTGTCTCTTAATCAAGCCCATCATTAAAGTGTGTACACAGAAATGGGACTAGAGACCGGAGTTCCTGCCAAAACCCCAGAAGCCAAAAAAGAACATGAAGATTTTAAAAAACATGCCTGTAAAACATTTACCAATGTTTATGCAATTCTTAGTCCATCTCTTCCACTGCTGTTTTCTGTTGATTGAGAGCATAAGGTGCTGTGTTTCCTGTAACTTAAGAGAAGGTTCTGGAGAAGCAGATAGGAGCAACGTCTTTTTTCACCTTGATGTCATTATAATCTTAATTTTCATCAAGGATTCTTTCTGGTGTCCCTCTGGGCTTCTGCAGTCTGCAGAGCCCTGATTAAGTGAGGCTCCCATTTGTTTTCAATATTCTCAGATTTCACTCTGTGGCACTGTGAGTGCCACAGCATGTTTGGAGGGCCTATGGACATCAAGATTTTAAATCTTCATCTGAAATGCATCTAGTAGATGTGCATAGACTAAAACGCATTTATTAGATGCACATACATTGTGTATATTTATGTAAATGTTTAATGTATGTATAAACATATTTTTTCTTGTTGCATTTAGTTGTTACTAAAAGCTGTTGAGTCTAATTATGTATATTGTAGGAATACATGCAAATAAACTCACAGTATTAGTGGTATTAGCACAAACCTAATGGGAGCATCCACTTCAAGGTCTGGATCGGCCAGGTATTTACTATCACACAGTCTCACGCAGTCTCATGTACATGCAAATACACTGTCAGCTGCAAGGATCTAACACTGAAAATCAGACCTTGAATTTTACCTTTCTTGTATTTCCAGACTTTCTCCCCTTTCCTCGGTAATCTGAACAAATTTTAAATTAAATTGTCATCTTTGAAATGAAATAAATTACAGAAAATCTTAATTGGGTACAAATCTTCTTTTCAACTCTTGTAAGAAATTTGAGCCTATAATCAACAGTGGCAAGGGCAAAGAAGAATAGCTCAAGAGTTAAACTGACCTGAAGTGCATTCTTTTTACTGACTTTTATATCATTCCCAAATGAAAAAAAACCAAACAAAGCTCAACAATCCACACAATTGGTGCACAGATGGTACAGAACAGAACCAGATTCCTCTGCAGAACTGCAGGGCTTTCATCCCATACAGTTTCTACACTGATACAGATTTTACCCATCCATCTGAGCTGTTAAGTTTTTGTGCACTGAGTGTGAGACTCATAGATTTGGCTCCTGCATCAATGCACCCCCACAGATAGGGGTATGTTTTACATACTTTCCTAGAACAGTGCCAAAATCTTTCTCCTACTCCATGACCTGATATGATACACCAGCTGCAAGTGGTTGGCAGCTCCCTATGCACAGGTCTGTTGACTGGGACAGTCTGCTGGGCTCCATGTCCACCAGTTCTTAACAAGATAATGGGCTCTAAGAAACCTGCTTGCTGGCATGTTTCCTGGCTGCAGCACAGAAATGCTGGCCTTATACCCACCATAAGGCCCACCACCTAAATATGTCTCCTGCACAGGACCGGTCCACAGTTTTGTCTTATTCATGGAAAAAGAAGAAACATAAGAAGACTAAGCCATTTGTAAATGTAGTTATGCAAAGCTACAGTCATAGAATCATAGAGTCAACTAGTTTGGAAAAGGCCTTTAAGATCATGAAGTCCAACCATTACTGCAGGACTGCCAAGACCACCACTAAACCATGTCGCTGAGGGTCTCATCTACACGGTTTTTTGAACACTTCCAGGGATGATGATTCCACCACTTCCCTGGGCAGCCTGTTCCAATGCCTGATCACCAGCTCTGTGAAGAAAGCTTTCCTAATATCCAGTCTAAACCTCCTCTGGCTCAGCTTGTCCCATCTCTTGTTAGTTGGGAAAAGAGACCGATCCCCACCTCATTACAACCTCCTTTCAGGTAGTTGTAAAGAGCAATAAGGTCCCCTCGAGTGTTCTCTTCTCCAGACTGAACAACCCCAATTCCCTCAGCTGTTCCTCATAAGACTTATTCTCTAGACCCTTCACCAGCTTTGTTGCCCTTGTCAGTTTTGTTTGCCAAAGTTTGACGATTTAAAAAATTTGTTTGCATAGTTCTTCCAGCCTGCATCAAATATTCTGGAAAGTCATATGCTTCTTCAAACATCTTTTTGGGCCTCTACTGTATCTAGATAAATGATCCTGATGACTCTGGTTTTATTGGACTTCTACTTTTGTACTGATAATTCACAGAATTTTCATTATTTTTTAGACCCCAAAAGAGATATTCCATTTTTTGTTTCATTGCTGATACCACTGCTGCAGCTTGTTAAATTTTTGCTTATTTCAGATCTGGCTAAGCCCTGTTTCATCAGGCAAAGCTGCCATCAAAGCTTGATGGGAGATTTGTCCAAGTAAAGGCTCTAGGATTTGACATGTCTTGTTTTGCTGTATCTTTGTGCTGTTATTGTCTTTCATTTGAATTGGAACATAGATAATTATGTTCTAGATTTAAAACAACAACTTTGGTTTTTTATAAATAAAATATTTGTTTTACTATCCAAAGCCTGGAAACACCTTCAAAGAGGTGATTTTAGTATCTTGTAATTTTCTGTACACCATAAATGGTTACTTGGAATGTGCTTCTAGTTGTCTGCCCTAAAAGGAAAAAAATACTGACCAAAAGAATTTAAAGTGCTTAAGAGTTTTAACCACAAAGGATACACAGAGAGGCTAGAATGGCACATGGTGCTGAGCCTGTCAGATTCTTAAAATACCAACAATTTGGTGGTCTATAATCCTGTCACTCTTTCCACGTATCAGAAAAAAAAAAAATTGCTTAACATCCTTGTTAATTGAAATTAGAGCTTTCAGACAAGAGATTTGTTTTTTTGATTATCACTGTTATAAAATCAAGAAGGATTTAGAGTTAAGAGCATAGGGGTCTACTTTCTAAAAAACCTGCTGAAGCTTTATAAAAGATTTTGCAAACCAGTCTACTCAGAAATGTTCTCTTGTGGATCACGTTATCCACAATTTCTCTTTTCCTATTTGTATTGTTGAGGAACTTTCTTTACAAGCTTTGTATTTTAAAATCACTGTGCTCCTTTTCTTTCCTACCCATGTGAATTAATCCGTTATTTGTGACTTTATTCCACTGAAATTTTTATGATGTTACAAAAGATCAGATCCAGAGAAAAACTAAGAATTGATCAGTAGAAGTTAGTGCTCAGGATTTCACAGGATTGAGCCCACTGGAAGAATTACAGTCATGTTGAAGCATGATTTTCTAGTAAAAGTCAATAAGCTTTAAATGTGAAGTGGTCCAAAAAATATATGAAGCATAAGCATGAATGTTTCAAAATAAAATGTTTTCCAACATTTTCTGTGAAGGGTCAGCTATACAATTCAAAAAAAAAATTATTCTTGCTCTAAAATCTAAAAATAGAAAGACTTTAAACCAGAAATGATGGTACTAAATTGCACATAATCTACTGTGTATGAACCTAAAGTCACTCGAGAATGAACTGGAGCTTCATCATCATTATCATAATAATTTTGTAATTATTTATTCCAGTACATTTATTCAGGGATGTCTGTTTGTCTTCACCTTTTTCTTACCTATGTCTTGCAAGCAAAAAATACATACATAGAGATGGTCAGGAACAGTGAAGCAGATTGCAAAACCTGATGAATCTGTGTGTTTTGGGGGTTTTGGGATAGAGGGTGTTTTAGTGACAGCAGAGAAGGACCAAGCCATTCCAAACCACAGTACATGGGTGAGTCAGGCTGCCATAGCTTTTCAATACAGTCAGTTTATTCTTTATGCAAAGCATTCTTAGCTTCTTTCACTGAATACATGGAGGCAGGATAGGTGCTCCTGTGGGCAGAAAACTAGATGGGTGGAAACTACCTTTATCATTGTTTTAGATTATTTTTCTGCTACCTAGCATGTGCTTACAGATGTCCTTACCCAGTTCTCTGCAATGATATTGTAGGAAAATAATTGCTGAGTATAGGTAGCTTGAGCGTTTGTAGCGCATATGCTGAGTCCATTTGATCTTGAGAGTAAGATCAGACTTTAATT
Source organism: Coracopsis vasa (assembly GCA_026283785.1). Taxonomy (NCBI): domain Eukaryota; kingdom Metazoa; phylum Chordata; class Aves; order Psittaciformes; family Psittacidae; genus Coracopsis; species Coracopsis vasa. Next base: position 18,177 of record JANHGB010027986.1, on the reverse strand, counting down.
TTACTGAGGTGTATGTATATTCTAAGAAATTGTCTCCATCTGGCATCAGCAGGTTGTATGAGAATGAAAGCAAGTGTCCTTTCACCAAAGAGGAAGAAGGATATCCTTGGTTTAGCACAAGGTACTTGTGTATAGTGGGAAAGATGGAATTTAAAAGGCTCTGTTGACCTTCATCACTAAAATGAAAAGGAGACCAAATCACAAATGTGGCACTTGTCTCACATTGAAGTCCGACCATTGGTTCGTCTTTGCAAACTATTTGTGCATTTCATCTTCATAGATACTGGCAGATTTGTATCTGGGAGAAGAGCTAAGAAACTGGTGGTTTCTCAAACGGGACAATTACCTTTCACGCCCTGTTTTTATTTGATGCTTGGCACACTGTAAATTCCATACAAGACAACCTGCCTGCACGGTGATGTGATAACCCTGTGATTTCTGCTCCCTAACTGGATGAAATGGGTTGCTTTCTTCTCTCATATTCTGTCTTCATTTCCAGACTAATAATCTTTTGGAAAAGGTACAATCTTGTAACAGTACTCATAAGCTTTTGTCACGTATCATATATTGCACAAAGTCTCCTAGGTATTCTTTGATTTCCAGGTTTCCCAAACATCTCTCTCCTAGATACTTCTTGAATGTTATTTCCTTCAGTGTGCATTTTTCCAGAATGAATCTTATTTTGGGTGAGATCCAAAGCCCACTGAGGTCAGAAGAATGTCTCCTATTGACTTCAGTGGACTTTGGATTTGTTCCTTTATTTCCTATATCCAGGAGCCAAATTCTGCACACCTCATTGTTTTAATGGGGATTTTTATAAGCAAGGCAAGCAGTATTGGCTTCCATAGTCTGGTATTTTCAGAATCCTTTGCACTGTATTTCACACTTTTCAGTAGCATTCATAATGGTACAATGTGATTTACAAATGTAAGTGGTGTTTATCTGTCACCATGGATAGCTAACGGAAATCCTAAGTAATACTGACTGAACTCTGTTGTGTCCACTACCACCTCTTTCCAGACTTGATATGTTCTGAAGCCTTTTGTTTCAGTCTTTTAATTACTTTTCAGTTCATAGGGTTTTGTCAGTGTTTGGGAAAATGTGAATCATTTGTGGGTAAAGTTTTGAAAGGCACTGTAATCAGATATGAAGTCCAGTTACAGGTTATATTCTACATATAATAATTTTCATCCACATTCAGGAAAGTGCTCTAATATGTGCTTGAGTTTATCCCTGTTAGTAAATGTAAGTAGGTTTTTAAATGTAATTGTCTAAGTAAGTGGGACTTTAGTTTCAATGAAAGTTAAGCAAAACTTTATACTTATTCCTGACTAGGGAGTTCTTTTCAAATTGTGTCTTTTATATATCAGTTCTCTAAGACGAAGGATTCCAAGCTATTCTACAAAGTCAATACCTTAAAGACTATTCACCACTACAGTGTGGTTACCTCTGAAGTGAGTGTGCTATCTATCTTATCCAGGTATTATAATTTAAATGTAAAATTGGAGTGAGTTGAGCGGAAGGCCACCAATATGGTCAGTGTTTGAAGGATTTGTCTTAGGAGGAGAAGCTGAGGCTTGTTCAACCAGGAGAAGATGATAGGTTTTTGGGGGACCTTACAGTAAAAGGTCACCAAGAGGATGGAACCAGGCTATTCACAGTGCTGTGAGATGGGGAGGACAAACGATAATGGACATAAATTGAAACAAGACAAGTTCTGACTGGATGCAGGGAAAAACTGTTTTACAGTGAGGGCAGTCATGCATTAGAAGAGAGTGCTCAGAATTATGCAGTCCTTGAAGGTTTTCAAGACCAAAAGGCATAAGAGTAGGTTGGTCAGATCTCGTAGCTGACCCTACTTTGAGCCAGAGGCTGGACTAGATGAACTCCAAAGATAACTTCCAACCCGGACTATCCTCTGATCTTTAGGTCTTATTCATATTTGTTATTGCTTATTGTTCTTGGTGTCTCTCTGGGTTCATGCATTTTAATTTTTTTTTTCAAATAGCATTTATCCAATTATTCTTCTGGAAGGAGAAGAGAAAGATACTGGAAAGTAAGTGCTAGAATTCCTTGGACTTCCATAGGAAAAGTGTTAATCCATGTTTCTCCATTTTGAATTTTTCTGTTTCTCAGTACCTGCTCCTCTTCACATACCAATTTAATTGTCAGTGGTTCATAAATTTAATAGCTAATTCCTTTATAATCTGGGAATGCATATGTCCTCCTTCTGGTTTATTTTTTTCTAGCTGTTTTATTAAGTACTTGTTATAAATAAATGTACCAGAAAGATCCTGCTGCTGTAGTTGCTCAGGCATCTTTTCCTTACTTTTCTTTTTAAAGACTGATTTCTTTTTCTTAATTATTCCTCTATTCTTTCATTTTCCTCCTTTACTCTTATATCAATTTGAGTAATACCAGAATCACAGATCACAGGATGGTTGGGGTTGGAAGGTAACTCTGGAGGTTATCTGGTCTAAACTCTCTGCTCAAACAGGACTGAGCCAATTGCCCAGGACCATGTCAGAGGTTTTGGAATATCTCCATAGATGGAGGCTCCACAACCTCCCTTGGTAACCTGTGCCAGTGCTCAGTCACCTTCACAAAGAAAAGTGTTTCCTGATGTTCCGATGGAAACTCCTGTGTTTCAGTTTGTGCTCATTGTCTCTTGCTCTGTCACTGGGCACCACTGAAAAGAACCCGACTCTATCTTCTGTACACCTTCCCTTCAGTTTATATCAACTGAGGAGATCCCCTGACCCTTCTCTTCTCCAGGCTATACAGTCCCAGCTCTCTCAGCCCTTCCTCATGTGAGGTGCTCTAGTCCTATAAACATTTTAGTGGCCCTTTGCCAGACCCTCACCAGTACCTCTATATGTTGTTTGTACTGGGGAGCCCAGAACTGGACACAATGCTCTAGGTGTGTCCTTACCAGTGCTGAGTAGAGGGAAAGGATCACATACCTTGACCTGCTCACAACACTCCTAATGTCCTTCTATTGAAGTGCCCAAAACTGCACACTGAGTGATGTTACTACCACAGACTTTACAATTGATAGCAGTTCCTCAACTACAGTTAAGTATTTTTGCAGTATTTTTCCTCATGTTCCAATATAGCTGTTAGATTCAGCCTAGGTACATCTGGGGCAGCACACTTCCATTTTGCTTTTTTATCTCCTACACACATACAGACGTCTTGTAGGATGCTTCAGGGAATGTTAATCAACAGTGACCTACTCCGTACATAGAAAATTTAGTTTATTAAGAGATACTACTAGACAGATGTTATTTCTACACAGAAGATGTTAAGAATTCCTCAGAAGTAGTTCTTGCAGTGTTGTCAACTCACGGCATGTAATGGACAAGAAGATCTGTTCAGGGAATGAACTTTTTTATTTCTCTATGTCAAAAAAATTGAAAAAGAAAATCATCCCAAGTAGGGAAAAAAAAAAAAAAGACAAATTCTTGAACTCCTTTAAGAAAAAGAGATTCAAATTAATACAACTTTGAGTCATTTGAATTGTATTGTTTGGCTAAAATATTCAGTTTAAACTTTTGGAATTTATAAAATATTGTAATGTGAAAATTTGAACTTTTCCAGAAATGTCTGACTGAAATATATCTACATTTTAGAAGAGTCTTCCACTTTATCAAGAAAAGCTTAAATTAATTTTAATTTCTTTTAAGAAGTGGTTCAATGGAAATTACAGTTTTCTAGTGGAGAGTTGCTCAACATATTTTTAGCATTTTGTGCAAGTCATTTAACTGAAATACCTCAGTTTTCTTCCCATGTGAGAGGAGATTTGTATAGTTTCTTGACCTCATAGAGTGTTAGGACAAGTAACTCATATTTATTAAGCATTGTAAAGACAGAAAAGCTCAATCCCCAAATGGCAATATAAAAAAATACTGTGGTAGTCTAAATGCAACCGATTTTCAATGAAATTAAAAGGCACTGTCAGGAATACTGTGAATCACTGATAGGAATTAATGAAAAGAAATGGTTCCATTACATCGTTAAAATCTTTGTTGACTTTGTTGCCCAGAGATACATCAGGCAGCCATTATGTCCAAAACTGTGTACACACCTTTTTTCCCAACTTACAAATGGCATTTCATTTCATCTGTCACTTTACCAGCTAGTCATTTGGTACTGTGAGAAGCTTCTATACTTTGCCTCAAACAACTTTAGTTGTGACTATCCTGAGTAATTTCATATCACCACCAGAATGTATAAAGTTTCTATCTATCTACTGTGTATTTGAGATTACCCATGAGTATACTGAACAGCAGAGATTCCAGCAGAGACCTCGTAACACCTTCTGAGTAACCTTCCTCCCTTCTGATAATTGACAGTTCCTTATTTCCTTCCTAACTTGGAAAAAGCTAATAATGCACAACAGGACATTACCTCTTGTGCCATGGTAGCTTCACTCTTTCAAAGGCCTAGGAATTTTCCCAAAGCTTTATGGAAATCCAAGTCATATGCACCCAAGTACTGAAGTGTAGAATTGCAACATCACGGTTACCAGGTCATCTTACTCACCTGTTCCTTTAGACAAGCATAACACATTTTTGAGACATGACTTCCATCTGCATCCCCAGTTAAAATCTTTGTCTCTAATTCCCTTCATATCGCTGTGCTAGGGTAAAGTTGTTAAAATATGCAGTCTTTGTCTTCTAAATTATTTGGATGCTGACCCTTTTATTACCTCAAATATCATTTTGCTTTTTTTTAATCAATGGTATTGAAGGGATATTTTATAGGGAAAGAAGATAAGAGTGAACAAAATAACACATTTTTGAAACTAAATCATTAGCATTGGGAAGTTCATTAAAGAATGCTTATAAAGAAAGCTGAATTCTGGAAGTATATTTTGTGTAAGAAAAAAACAAAACAAAAAATCCTTCAAGGTGAGTCAATTTCTGAACCTCTACTAATTAGTTACTATCCTGTAACTAATTAAATACTATTTTCTTTATGAGCTTTCTGATATTGTTTTCTGTGCTTTGATTTTCAGATACATATGTAGACAACTTTTATTGAAAGTGGATTAATCCAGGCTTTGGCTCTCATTCAGCTGTGTCTGGCATATACAAATCTGAGATCTCTAATAGAAGAGTCTGTTTTAGAGACATGCACATTCACATCAGTATCAAGTTTCTAAATTTTGCAAGAGTCTTAATTTTCAGAGCTTCATACTTTGTATATGCTAGATTTCCCTATTGTGTCCATTGGCTTTTCTTTCTGTGAAGCACTGAAAGAAGTGTGTGTAAATTCAGATGAAAATTCTCTATGCTGTTGACATTTTCTGCTGTTGGAAACGTAGCAACTCAATTCTGATTTTCAGCTTGATCTAAACTTTTAGAAATGGTGCAACTGCTGCCTGTTTCTAATTATTCCTGAAAAGCCAGTGAGAGGTAGTACAAAGGCCACTCAGAATGATTCAGAGTAACCTGGGAATTTTAGCCATTGAACTTTGACTGATGACGTTCTCTTTGCTAAGCCTGACGTACGCTGCCCAGACCAGAGGTTGTTTGTAGTGTCCGTTGCATCCTGTTCTGTCCAAGGCACAAAATCACAGCAATGGGGGTTCAGAGAAGATAGCAATATTCTTAAAAGTAGGACAAAACAATGAAACAGAAGGAGCTTAAAGAGGTGCTTTTTTGGTAACAATAGCATTGGTGAAAAATGGAAACCTCTACAGCTGATCAATGGCATCAGCAGTTACCAAAGATCTTAGCCCATTACTGCTACAATTTTATGACATATGTTCAAAACTGGATATCTATATTCAAATAGGCTTCTGAATCTATAATGAACATGAGTTTATAAATAGTTTGATGTTCAGCCAGGTTGTATTTCGCAGACATTCACTGAGGTTTGTGGGTATATGTCACTGAGGTATAACAACTTTACTGACACTAGGGAGACTAAATGTGGATTCAAAAACTGAACATTAGGCAACTGCACTAATATTTCGGCCCTGTTTTCTAGAAGATCATTTTTTTCTTTTCAATATTAACCTCCCCACACAGTAAGTAATGCAGTTTTGAAACCTCTGGGCCTGGTAGTTACAGCATCCTGCAAAAGCTTGGGATTGGTACGGTCAAGTAAAAAAATCGACCAAGATTTCTTGAAGATGCATAGAGTAGGAGCAAAATCCTACTAAAATGAAAGACAAGTTTATTGCTTTTCCAAATTTCTGGGTATGAGGCAGTGAGACAGAAAAGCCCTATATGACCTAGATATAAAATGAGCAGTTTCAGTGTGACTGTGCTTTATTTTGTGTAGACAAATACATATATGCATGTGCGTGTATAACATCTCTCACCTAACTTTGATTCTTGAGGAGTCGATCTCTCGCAGCTTCCTGGTTTACTGCATTAATGCTACTATTTAATATGGATTCTTCTGTATTTCACTTACACTGTTCTCGCCTTTTCTTAAGCAAATCTCACTCATCCTACCTCCATTTCTCAATGATGTCTTTATTTTCTCAGTTCTCTCAACCATCTTTTGCACAGGAAAGCTCACTGACCATTTTTCAGTAACTTTTGAGACCTAAGAGTGTACTTCCTTCATATGATCAGCTGGTAATTTGAAATCTAGGTCTCTTCATGCTCTTATTTCCTGACAGCTCTTCCTAAAGACTGTTGTGGGGTGGCCAGTCATTCTCAAATGCTTCATGCAAGAAACTGATCTCTACAGAATCTCAGATAACTGTTGTCTTTAGGGATGTTCTTTATTGCATGCCCATTGTCCAGTGTTACGTGCTTACCTTGAGGTATATTTATTCAGTGTGTCACATGAGCATCTGCAGGGCAGATAACAACAATTTGTGGAACTTCTGTCCTAAGCTGCAAATAACTCTTTTGTAACACAAGCTGCCTCATCCCTCATGCACAAGGGGAAAGCACTGAAACATAGAATTAAAATGAACCGATAACTTTACCATAACTTAGTAATGTTTCTTTTTTTATTTTTTCTTTTTTCTTGTTAAAATGAAAAGCTCTTCAAATAGTAGAATAAAGATTTATATTTTTATTATCAGGGACAGAATTTAGAATGACAACTCCTAAAGATTTAAACTCCTAAAGGCTTTTTTGGAAATCACTGCCAGGAGCAGGCAGGAATTCTCCCCTTCCTATGTTCACTGTTGCACCAGTGAATTCTGTACTGCCTCTGACATAAAATACACATGGCATTGCTGGTATTAAGATATGATAAATTTTGGCTGTTTCTCTGTTAGTTTTATGGTATAGCATATACTTTACTTATTAAAGTATAAAACCTAATAAAACTTTTACATAAAGAAAGCTCTCAAATGGTCATAGACTTAATGTCCCTCCATCCTTTTTACAGGAAGAAAAATGACTAAAACTTGAAGTCAGACTCTGGCATGCTTGAATACCATATGCCTGCACTATTGAGAGGCTGGAGCAGAGTATCTGGAGAAAGATGAGAGAGTGTGGGTGGCAATAGAAAAAACAACCACGACTGTAAGTTAGCAAGATAATATCCTTACTTTCTTCTGTGGGTCTCAAGAGTGATTAAAAAAACATTGGTGTTTCAAAAATATTGCTGAAGACTACAGTGTGACTCATAATGCTTCAGAGAATGGAATTCTTGGAAGTTTCACTGTAATGCCAGATTTGAGAATGGAGGGCAGCAAAGCTGCAGAGAAGTAACATGAGGCTATGTTGACAGAGAAAGAACATCTCCGAGGAAATGCAGGCAAGAGAGAAAGAAGAGAAAGAGCGTAGAGAGAGATGACAAGACAATTATTTTTATTGAGAACGGTTGCTTGCACTGATGGGAATGTTTCTTTGCCTTTTGAGATTTTATTGGCCAGCATGCCTGCCTACAAATTGCTTGGTCATATGCACAGCAGGGGAAGATATGTAAACATATTAACCTATCAGACAGTGAAAGCACTTACATGCGACTCCGAAAGTCCATCCTAGAGCTGGCCTGAAACTTTTGAATTAAACTCTTTATTTTTTGGAGGGGGTAGGAGGATTAAATTTCTGGTAAATTCAGCTATTTTATGAGGGAATGTATTGGCTAAAAGTAGATTTTCATTGGGAAGGTTTCCTGAGGTAGAATAGACTTTCTGGTCAGAATAAAATAAAGAAGAATGACAATTATCTGGAACTAAATAGTAGCCTCACAGTTATGGCATGCACCTGATATTTTGCTTGATACTGTAACATACCTGTTCTATATCTTAAGTACTTTTACTAGGAAAGTGACCAGTCTTTCTCCCACCATCCCCCACAAGTGCTGACCAGTACCTATTCCTGCAAAGTTCCAAGGAAATGGTTTATGTATTTCACGGGCTATCACATCGGCAGAGATATGGAAATTCCAAGGTCAGATCCATGAACATGGGTGAGGCTCGTACCAGAGCCTCCTCCTTTAAGTGAGTGTTCTAACTGTCTGGCAGTGGAGGTATGATAGAATTTGGGAAAAAATATTGTTTATACTGGAAGCCTAAGTACTGAATTCGAAGCTTTTTGTTTGTGTGTTTTGTTTCTTTGTTTAAGAACATTTTTATTATCTAGTATCTCTTATAAGCTATATATTTAGCTTGTGCATACGGCTAAATATGCATTCAGAATGCTGAAAATGCATTGATTGCTTAAAAGTGGATAATGCTGCTGTCTGGGTAGAATCCTTATATAGCTTTTAAACATTTAATGATTATTCATCTGAAAATTCAAATCTGAGAAATGTCATGACTTGATACTTGGTACTTCCTCTCTGAAAAAAAAAGAAACCCCAGCTATCCAGCAGGAGAGAAAATATGACACCATTCGTATAAGCGATAGTCATATATCACAGTTAAATAAATACCAGAAGTGAACAATTAGTTGATATATTCTTGGCTGAAATTTGTTCATCTAATTTGATCGATGAAGTGTGTGGATAAAGAATAGATTAGCAGATCATAACCAGTTCGTGAACAATTCATGAACAGGAAGAAAGACTGCAGAGCAGGGAATTTGAATAATGTATACTTTATTTCACTTGTGTAACACGAAAATGTAGTTTTTTTGAGTTGGCCAAAATAAAAAAAGAAACTTTTCATTCTTTGTTTTAGGTTCTTTATTTTCTTTTTTTATTTAAGAAATTAACCCTAGTTATATTTAGAAATAAAACTTCTTACATGAAAAAGTTGGTCTATTATGAAAATGTGAGTATAGAGTTTTTGAGTTTTTACCTCCAATGTTTTTATGTTTTAATGAATTATTGTGGGAATAATCATGCAACTTGCAGGTGAATGACTCATGGATTTTAGCCAGGCAACTTGGGTGGATAAAACATTCGATCAAAAATTTGTCCAGCTTTCCTGGGCTTATGGTCTACCAATTCCCTCATTTCCCAAGAAGCGAACTGAGAAATGTTTATCCATTATAGGATTAGTGCAACTAATTTGCTCTCATATTACCTGTCATCCTCTAGATTTCATAATACTGTTATGACCCCAGAGTCAACAGTAAAATCTACAATGCATGACAATAGTAGGTTCTCAAATAAACAGGATCTTGGACAGAGTGAAAAATCGCACCAAAACTTTGAGTAAACAACTGTAAGACAATCTGTGACCAGACAAATCAAAGACAAAAACAACAAAGCAAGACAGTCTGTGTCTTCTCAGTTTGTGTAGAAGATAAGTCAAAGCTGGGAAACATTTTCTGATACGCCCATTAATGGATGTACATCCAATCACTCCAGAGCTAATACTGTACTTTTCTGTTCTGTGCATAAAAAATATCATGCCAAATGACTCTGAGTGGTATCCTTAATGATGAATTTACAACCATCACTCAGGAGCCTTCTTCGATTGTCTGCATTAAAGCAGCAGATGATTATCATCCCATCCAGTGATGCTTTTCCTTGGCCTTATTAAAAAGAGCAGCATACAAGCCAATCATACCCTTGGGTGTTTTCTGACTTGCTCAAAAGTATGGCTTAAGTGTTGATTTCTTTTCCAAAAATTACCAAATTCCATTTTACAATGATGACACATCCATCGTCTGAAAATGAATGGCATGGGAATTACAATGAATGCCCTGATTGCTCACCTGGCATTAAAAATAGTACCAGGTTTCACAGGCAATGTTTAGCTGGCATATCTGTCAATTGTCCATGCTGTGCATGGGAAATAGACAACTGGCTCTCTCTTTTCATCATCCCACAATCTGGGTTTTATCTCATGCATTTGTAATGCATTGCTGCAGTCTCTCTCAGAGACACTCCATGGCTTCTTCCCTATGAACCATGAACCCTAAGGTCCATGAAACATGCGCCTTACTGCATTGAGCAAGAGAAGTTTGACAGATCTGGAAATTAATTTTAAGTTAGTGGGCATGTTCAATAACTGGAAAGAAAAATAAAGTCTGATATTCTTTTTTGTCAAGTCCTTTTTTGAAGGATTGGATTTATTAACAAAAGATTCCAAAGCAGGTTCATAGTAACACAGAAAAGAGATCTTTCCAGCTTCCAGCAGTGTCTGCAGGAAGTGCTAATACACATCTCTCTGGATAGCTTCCTATCCGACTTTAGAAAATACAGGTGTATTTCTATGATAATACCAATATGTTTCAGTTCTACTGGTAAATACTGTTTTTCAAACCTCTTTTTCCGTTCGTGAGAATATGGCTGAAGACTTTAAAGTTCAATCAGTAAAAAAAAAAAGAAAAGCAAAATCAATGACATTTCTTCCTTAATCTGCTCTTTTTTTCTTCCATTCTGTTCCTCCTAATAGATATTTTCTGGAAATTATTTCGGCTGAGCGAATCAAGTGTACACATCTCACGAGAATAGGGGAGGTCTTGCAGGTCAGTTCTGGGGAATGGTTCCATGTACTGCAAATGCTTTTCTTGCTCTCGCTTGCCACACCTTAGCTCTAATCAGGTAGATAGAACTATTGACTTAGTTTGATGTCATGGTAGATTATTAGTATCACAGATACAACAGTCAACTAAACACTAACTACAATAACTATCAATCTGCATGAATATAAAAAACTAGAGCTCAGCACAATCATTCCATCGGTATGCATTCTAGAGAAGGCAATATACAGTTAAAAGGAGGAAAAAAAAAGATAAAACGAAATAGAGGAAACAAGACACTGAGTTCCATCTAACATCTTTCATTTCCCCAGAAATGTTCATTATTCACTGACATACGTGCAATGGATGTGTTCCACTTAAGAGTGAGAAGAAATAGAAATGAACTTGGTAATTTGCTAGATTTTTGTATAATTATCACTTTATGAAATAAACATTTCATTCTATAAAATGCACAGCTCCATCCATTTCCGATGTTCCAAAACCACTTTGGACTAATTTTGATCTCTGTTTGCAATTGTATGCATGTGTCTGTGCGTTAGTAGCACAGTATGTTCTCTGTGTCCATGTGCTGCAAATCTGGTTGACAGCAGCCTTGCGCCCTTTTCTTTCCTGATTGTCCTTCATCACAAATGGTAAGTGATCAAATAACTATTTTTTTTTCCTTGCTTTGAATTGTGCAACTTTCAGAATTTCTTTAGTCCAGACCCCTGGTTTTCCTAAGGGTCAATTCCCTTATAACAATTTTTTAAAGTCATAACATGTACTTTTACATTTTATTTAGAACTTCATAAAATATAATTTTTCATAAACATATGGTTTAAAATTTATCCCTAGATTATGTAATGACTTTTATTCTTGGAAAGTGTTTCCATTATGAGTTCTTTGGTACTAACTGTATACTGGGCATGCTTATGAAGTTATGTGAGCGCTGTGAAAGCTCTGAAAGATGTTTTAGCACAACATTTTTCAAGTTTATGATACCTGAAGTGAGATCCTGTGCTGTGAATCCTCATTAAAAATTTAAATTCCTCATTTAAATTCCACAATGTGGCACAAAATTTGGGGAATTGTGCCTGATAATCTGGAGTGACTAAATAATTATACTGAATTTGGGCTACTGCAAGGACTGACTTTTCAGGCAAGAGAAGCAAGACCCACCAAGGAAATAGAAATGTGACCCTAAAAATCCCACCCAGGGTGCCTTGGAATGGATATGGAAGTTCAGTTAAACGCAGACTGCTCAATCACTAGTTGCTTTATAAGCCAAAAAGCTTAGGGAGGGAGAAGATGGACAGAAGAGATAGAAAGCTTTGCCATGGTCCTTAACCTCATTGCTAGGGGTTTCAGTAAAATTTAAACTGTTTATAATTTTTTATAGTACCCATTAGTCTGTAATGGATAATGGAATCCCCTTCTGCCAGGGGCCGTATGCCAATTCATCCTTGAATGTCTCCAGCAAGAATTGAAGCTCTTAGATGTTGTCTTTATCAGACATTCAAGGATTGCCTGTGTGTCAGTGTAATTCTGGGCACTGGTGATGTGTAGGAGGTTGAACTACCTTACCCCATCTGGATATGTCCTGAAGGTCCTTTCAAGAGGGAGGATATTTGTTACTTGAAAGGAAATGGAATCAAATGCTTCCATGATCAAAGTCAGGAAGGAGCTATTAACTTGGAAAAGAGAGAGGAAACATCAGATATGCCTGATCTTCTAAGTATGATGGGAACAGGAATTCCGTGGACCAGACTGAGGGATTCTTACCTTTGTGAGCATAAGTGTTATACCCTGAAGAATTCTTACACAAAACAGATTAGCTGAAGGATTTTAACCTTGTCCTGTAATGTATTTTCCCACAGGAAGTATTAAATACTGCTTACTGTTCAAGTTAAGATGGTTTTGGCTGTTGTTTGCTAGTGCATTTACCACTGTAAACCACTTCCAGAATCTCTGAAGAAGCAGGTGGAAGGCCAAGAAGAGGAGAAATAAATGGAGTAGTCAATTAAGCGGAGGTCATAAATGAACCCCTTTTCAAGAGGCATCATCATGAATTTGCCTGAAAGGAGAAATTTGCAAAGAAGGAAGCAGGTGTCAAATTCCTTTTGGCAGCTGGATGCTAAAAAACATTTAAAATTAAAAGCTACCTGATCTAAAGCTCAAGACACCAAGAGGATGTGCCTTAACATGTGGAAGGGAACACTTATCGATGGGGTTTACAACTCTCACGCTGTAGGAAGGGTGCAGAATTGTGAGAAAACGTGCTGACCAAGTTCTGGCAGGATTTAGGCCACTGGCACTGTCAGTGAGGAGGAACTTGAGAATAATTTTCAGCTCTGTATTCAAACAGCTGTCTGTCTTCCGCAGCATGCTGTAGAAAAATAGAGGTTTTGAACCCTTAGAAAAGCAAAGGAAGTGCAATAGCCCAGATTTTTATCATAATTACACCCAGGTGGTTCTGAAGTGAGTACACCCGTGTCATTGAAGTTACACCAGTGCAAAACCTGTGTGAGAACTGAATCAAGCCCTTTGTTTTCTTGCATTTGTATACCAAAAGAGCACTCTAATAGCTCTTAGTAAATAATAAATTAATAATGATATGATGATCTCCCTCATGACTGGAAGAAATACAGAAAAATTAGTGTCAGAGTAAGAGTTTGCTTGCAAGATTCTTTGGATGTGTCATTTCTGGATTTATATTGGATATATAATGCTTTACTGGACTGATTTTCATTTTTATTTCAAACAGGAGAAACATCAAATTTAGTCGGTATGTGGTGAATGATACAAAATCTACAACATATAGCTTACAGATCAAATGAGTAAGACCTTTGGTTTGCTCATTGTAAACCACCTTTAAATCCACAGCAGAAAGCAGTAATGAAAACAACTAATGAGAGCAAATGATTTTGCTTTCTCCCTGCTGTAAAGCAAATAATATTTTAGTAGTTGATTTTGTCTGTATTTCCCCATTTGTGCCTCAGAATACACCAGATTGCAATGTTACATCACATTTCTAATGCCTGGAACCATGTCCTGAGATCCCCCTCTGACCACACCACAACTTCCTCCTTTCTTTTTGCCTCCTGGCTAGAGGACTGTATGTAATTATGCTGAGGACATAATTCAATTAATTATTGACAGAACATGTAATCACCACTCAAATCTCTCTTTGATAAATCTCTTCGCTGGTCTCTGACTTCTGTTTGTCAGGCACCAGGGAGGTGGAAAGGCAGCAAAAATGCTTTTTAAAGATAGGACGTTTCTCAATACTCTCTATCAGCTGGAAAGCCCTGGGCTCTTTAGATGTAAAAGCATATTGTTCTCTGTGCTAAACAAGTGGCCACGAGAAAGCTCAGTGGGATGGAGGCTTATGATTCATTTTAGGTGGCAGATATAATAGGAGCAGATAACTTTGATTTGTGCAAAGGAAAAGTGTGATCTCTTTCAGGGATTCCGGGCATTCACAGCAATTTTTTCCCCCTCTGCTGCTGATTAAAGTGATAAATAAGAGCTCTGTGCTCGGTTTAAAAGAGGAATGTAGCTTTAGAGAGCTGAATTATTTAGGGAAAAAAAAAATAAAAAATCCTGACCTCAGATAGCCTTTGACCAAAATCTGCTAGTAGTAGAAAGTAAAGACGAGGCTGTTTCTGTAACTATCAGACCCCGAGTAAGGGCAGTGATCATTTCTGTCCGTATGATCGGAAAATGTCCTCGGGGCCGGGCCGGGGTGGAGACATGCCCGGGTTTTGCCCGTAACTTCGGATTACAACTAGAGCATGCCAAAAGAGAGGAAAAGGAGATAACCAAGTGGGAAAGCAAAGAAGGGCTTTATTGTAAAGTGAGGACAAGTGGGGAAGGAAAAAAAAGGAAAAAGCGCATGTTGTCCCACGTGGGGCCTCGGGGAGGGGGCCGGGGCTGATGCTCCCATGCAGCAGGCGAGACAAGTGGAGGGCACCTGGAAGCGGCTCAGGGATTGACACCTTCGCCGCGCAGAGAGGAGCGGGAGATGCCCTGCGGCCGTCTGCGCTGAGGAGTCGCCGCGGGGGTCTCCCCGCTTCGAGGCTTCGTCAATGGCTCCGTGTTCAGCGCCCAGCTCCCAGTCGGGGGAAGTAAGCCCACCGCGGGCTCTTCCCCCGCTAGCACCGGAGGTTCCCGAGCCAGGAGGAGCCGGTGCAGTCCCAAACCCGGTGCCGCGGGAGGCGGCCGGGCGGCAGCTCGAGGGGGCAGTGGAAAGGTGAAGAGCTGCAGGGTTTGAGGCCGGCAGAGCGGGCTGCATGGCTAGGCGGTCCGGGAGCGAGCACCTGAGCCGGGTCTGCTGACACCAGCCAAAGTGGTCCGATTTCCAGGGGCGCTGCGCTCCCGTCCTCCCGCCGCTCCCAGAGCAGGTGCGGCGGGGTGAAGAGAACCGAGGAGCGGGGGCAGGGCCCCTAGTTTAGCTGGGGGAGACCACCCGATGCTGCTTGTCTTGCGGGGTAGAGGCGGGAGCGGTTATACGGGCTGATCTAAACCGTGAATGTTGAGGGACAGAGAACCATTGTCATGAAGAAGACAAGGGCTATAATGCCTTCACAAACAGCTTTCCGCGAGTTTAGCTTAGTCTTGTGGACTCAGCTTGACCCCCACCTGCTCCCTCTCCAAAACTTACTCCGCAGCTGAACAGCCCTGGCGCCTCGTCCCGCTGCTGCCAAGGACAAGGAGGCGTTCGGAGGCACAACGGGAAGTGCTTAAAGACCCGCTGTTTCTGGGCGGCTTTGCGCAGGCTCTGCAGAGGTGGCAGGATGCTCCCGCGATCCGCTTCACCTGCCGGGCTCCGGGGGAGCAGGCTCCAGCACCCAGCACCCTCGGAAAAGCGGCTGCCGGAGCTGAGCCCCGCACGGTTGGGCTGGGCGCTGCCCTCCTGCCCGAGCCGCGCAGCCGCCGCCGCTTGCCGGGGCCGCCCCGCCTTGCCGCAGGTGCTGGTCGCGCTGCCCCCGGCCGGACTCTGGCTCGGGCTGTCCCCCCGCGATGGAGCGGCTCTCCCAGCGGGGATGGCTTCCCCCGCCTGTTATTTTGGCCCCGATTCCCTTGTCTGCACGGCACCGACCAGCCCTGCACCTTCGCCCTCCCAGGGCTCAGCCCCAGGGGCGGCTCCGAGGGGCCAGAGCAGGAGCGCATGGTCCTGCGGGCCGGTGTCTAGGAGCACAGAGATGCTCTCTCCTCTGAAGGGCCCGGGGTTTGGATTTCCCCCTGGAGACGTCTGGTACACCCCGTTTTCCTCGCTTGCCGCCCCTGAGCCCCTAGCAGCGCATCGTCTCCCGCCGGCCGGTTAGTCTTCCACTCCCCGGCTGTAGGAGGGCAAAAGGGTGTGTGAGGTAGGCAAAAGGGAAAGTGAACATAGCGGTCTGGAGATAGAGAGAGGCAGTCAAGGTTAGACGTGTATTTACTCAACCTTTATTATTTAAAAAAATTCATTAAAAAAAAAAGGTGAACGAAAGTCTTACAAAACCCCCCCACATAAATAGGACATTCCGTTCAGCTCTGGCTATTGGCAGTTCTAGTACTTGACAACATCAGACGCGATTTCTTGGCATTAGAGGGACCCATTTCAAAATCGGTCATCACAAAGAAATACTAGAAATCCCAGTTAGCACTTGCTAAGCAGCACGGAGCACTCGTATACAACTTTCAGACACACACCCGCGCACACAGGCAGCTGGGAGCAGATCCCGTAGGAAGAGAGCCTCCTTAAGAAATAGTAAACGCTTCTTAAAAAAAAAAAAAAAGAAAGAAAGAAAGAGTTATTTACAAAACGCACATGGACATACAGTATTGACAGAGCGTGGCTGGCAAATCAACGCGATTTGAATAAAGACTATGGCACATCTTGCTCGAAAGCTCGCACAGCAGCCTCCTTCGAGTGTCCCCGGGGAAGACAGCTCCTGCCACCGCGCCGCAGCGCTTTCTCTCTCCTCACCTCTCCCCCCACCCCCGCCCACCCCTCACACCTTGCCACCTCTGCACTTCTCCCCAGCTCTTTTTTACACTTGGATGACCACCGTGCTAGGGCTCTGGAGACGCGTTTTGTACTGGTCTAGCCAGCTCCTCAGCTCCGAGATCTTGTAGCCCTCTGGTCCTCTGCCTCCCTGGTACATCACCTTCTCCTCCTGGATGATGTAGAGCCTCTCGAAGTAGGCACCGTAGGCGGCGCTGGAAGCATTGTCCATAGTGTCTACGGCCAGGGGGCAATCGGGTGCCCCTTCTCGCATCAGCTGAGCTGCCCGCAGCCGGTCCTGGAGGCACTGGTGCTTGGGGATGTTGTAGGCTGCGTCCGAGCTGACCCAGCCGTCGGACGGGTGTGCTTCTTCGATGTACACCAGCAGGAAGTCAGCAATGTCCACGAAGTGCGAGGCCAGGCGCTGGAAGGACCTCAGGCGGGCCATGAACGGGGGTCAGGTGCAGCTGCCGAAGTTGAGGATGAGGGGTCTCTTGCCGCGGGCGAAGTCCAGGATTCGGAGTCTCTTCTGCCCATCCAGCTGGATCACCTCTGGGTTGGGGGCCAAGGAGCCCACGTGCGCCGACTTGAAGAAGTCCAGTTTCTGCCCGTGCCACACGGCTTTCAGCGACTCCAGCGTGAACATGCGGTTGGAGTCGGACACGCAGACCGGGGGGTCATCAGGGGGCGGCCCCTCGCTGGCGCCGGCCACCTCCTCCGCCGTGGGCATCGTCAGCATCTTCTTCCTAATGCACAGAAAATCCAGGAGCCAGAGCATCACGGCGGTGAGCAGGAAGCGGGGGAAGAGAAGGATGCAGGCGGCCGCCTGTGTGAGCAGCTGCAAGGTGTGAACGCCAAGGGAGTGGAGCATCGCAGCGGCTTATGCTGCAGGGGCGCTGGCTGCTGGGGGGTCTCCACACACCCTGCTTGCTGGGGTCTGTGCAGCACAGCTGAGATCCCGCTTCTCTTTAAGCCCATTTTATAGTCAGGGATTTAAATGAAAAGTGACTCCACCTCCGGCCAGAACCCGCCCCTCTGGAACTTGAGCCTGGGGATTACCTACCCCTCCACTCTAATGACCTAAAAATACACAGACAAAAGGGGAGAGAGCCCCGGCGAGAGCTGCGAGGGACGTGCAACAAAGCAGGGAGCAGCCGCTATCGGGCACAGGCAGAGACTCCGAGATAGGGCACCGCCGGGGTTCCCGGTCGCAGAGAGCGGCAGGCGCTTGCAAACAGCCCCGCCAAGGGCAGTGCAACAGGCGCAGCCCTCGCCCCTCGCTCTCTTCGCACTGGGTGTGCGAGCGCGGGGCTGGTGCCGCGCCGGAGCGGCAGCGGGGTCCCGGGC
>JANHGB010027981.1:0-10249 GCA_026283785.1 Coracopsis vasa | reverse complement strand
CTCTTCTCTTTTCTCTTCTCTTCTCTTCTCTTCTCTTCTCTTCTCTTCTCTTCTCTTCTCTTCTCGTCTCTTCTCTTCTCTTCTCCTTTTTCTTCCTCTCTTTAAAAAAGCATTTCCTGACACAGAAAAATGCCCCAATTTAAGATTCTGATACAATAGGTTTTTTTTTTTATAATTAATTAATATTCTACTTTTGTTCCCAGCAGTGGTGATGAGCTTCAGCCTCAAGTAAATCTGTTCTTAAACAAAGCAATGGAGATACTCCAGTCAAACTTTCAGGGTGGTTTTGATCTGTGTAGTAATTACAATCAGAGATGTTAAACTACCTGAAAATAATTCACTTCCACAGGAAAAAAGTATACCTGCAAGTTTATGGTTTACAGGTCACTGTCTTCTACCCTGCTTCCACCTGCTGTAATAAATTCTGGTGGAATATCTACTACTGAGTACTAAACTTACAGATTTTTTCCCCAAGCCTTCAATATTTACCGCCTTGTGCCAGATTACATCATGTAACCTTCAACAATGTTGTGACATTTTTTTGGTTGATGGGATGCAGAGGAGCAGGGTCCCAATCGGCTTGAAATTTCTTTGATGTTCCCCACAGGAATTTTTTTAATAACTGGTCCGTTGGATGCTTTCGAAATATTTTGTTGTGGTCAGGACCTAGGACAACCGACTGCAAGTTGAAGATGAGAAAAGTGGACCTGTTCATTCTGCTCTGAAATGCTTCCTGCTGTGGGGAGCAGCGGCAGCAGGGATGATGCCCAGCGCATGGTCCTGTGTGACTCTGAAGGACTGGTATGCAATGCCATCAAACATATTTCACAAGAGCACTCTCGGTCAGTTCATGGTTTTAAAGTTTCAGGCTCCTGAGGGTCAGCATCCCAAAAACATGCTGGTGCACTGAAGAAGATGGTGGTGGCTCTGAGAGATAGGAGATACGGAATGGGGGAGCTGGAATTGAGAGAGTTGGTCTTGTTCAGCCTGGAAAAGATTCTGGGGAGACCTTAGAGCACCCTTCCACAGCCTAAAGGGGTTAACAAGAAATCTGGAGAAGGACATTTTACAAGGGCATGTATTGCTAGGACAAGGGGGAATGGTATTAAACTGAAAGAGGGTAGATCTAGATTAGATAATAGGAAGAAATTCTTTACTATGAGAGGGGACACTAGAACAGGTTGTGCGGAGAAGTTGTGGCTGCCCCATCCCTGGAAGTGTTCAAGGCCAAGTTGGAAGGGGCTTTGATCACTCTGGTAGAGTGGAAGACGTCCCTGCCCATGGTAGGGGGGCTGGAATTAGATGGTCTTTAAGGTCTCTTCCAACTGAAACCGTTCTATAGTTCTATGAACTAAAACCAGGTTGAGCATCACCTGTCACAGGAGGATTTCACTTCTATCAGGAATATATCAAGGCTTGACAAATTCACCTGTCAGAGGCTTTACACAGCTGATTTATTTGCCAGGACAGGTGGAGAGCTGCCTAGACTTATTGCTGAGGCAAGTGGCATGAGAAGAGGCACATTAAAGAAGTTCTGCCTCTGATTGCAATAATGAGAGCACAACTGTTACAGCACTGCAAATTAGCAGACAGCTTTAAACCAGCTCCCAAGCACCGAAATTAAAAGCACTTAATACAGGAATCATATTCTCTAGCTAAGGCACAACGGGACTCTGGTGAATTTAGATTATAATGTTTCCGTGTTGTAACAGAAATTTGTCTTTTTGAGGCAATCAGGGGAGCCACATTACAGCAGGACTTGCAAAGATTCGTGTTTGTGTCTAGTGGCTGCAAATGCATTAACTCTTTCAGGTGAACTTCTTTGTGAGTGCCATGATTTCTTCTACACTGAATTTGGTGGACCTCTGAAAAATAATTTTCAATTCAAGGTAAGTGCAACATAGGTAACAAAATCTGCTTCATGACCTTTTCTTGAAAAGGAAAAGGGTTCTTGGCATGGACTTATATGAATAAAGATATATTGGACCGTCTCCTCTTGAGATTATTTATTGTGACTTTAACAATTAAGCAACAATAAACCTCTGGTGACGCAGCTCAGCTAACAACCAGATAAACGAATGTTTAAATCAAGAATGTGATTCTTGAAGATTATTATTCTCAAGAAGAAATAAAACAGTCTTACATTAATTAATATTTTCTACCTAAAATGATACTGGGTAGACATATCAGCCTTTTTTCCCTTCACCTCAAATGTTGCCAAACACACCACAATGCCATGTATTGTAATGAGATAGCAGAGAAGACAACTGTTAGGTTCATTACTGTTTCATTACTTGGTGATTGTGAGAGCTTTTTTCTATCAGTGCCTGATTTCTGTATTATCAGGAAAAGGGCAAGGTCTTTGATGTTTTGTGACATTCTTCAGTGCTACTGGAAAACTACTTGTTTTCTTCCTTTTCAAGGATACCTCAGTGGTTTATAATTGATCTATAGCAGATCTTTCAGATTTAACCTTAGGTCATATATAAAATATTAAATATGGCCATTATAGGGACTATGCCTTTTTATAAAACTGTATGGGTGTTAGCCTTTATGTTGCAGACAAATTCCAATTTGGGTAATTAAATTTTGCCTGCATTCATTTTCCATGCAATTTTAATTGGATACAATATTTTTCATTTCCAGTGCAAAGTAATAGTGCATTGTCCTGTGCTCTGAAAGAGTTAATACTTGCTGAGCTAGAGGTTGCTGCACTTCAGTAGTATGTGAATCTGATTTGTATTTTTGAAGAAACCAGCAGAAAAAAAAAGTTAAATCCTCTTGAAATAAGGTACAAAATTTGTCAGATGTTTTTGCATGCTGTAAAAGTTTAAAATTATGTTAGTGACATCCAAGTTATCACATATATATCTGAAAAAGCAGATTTCCATAGTGTTCAAATATTCAGTTTGTGGCTCATCAGATTGCATTAACCACTGCTACAAAAGGGAAAGGAATCAATACATATGTAAATGTGATTCTGGTTTAAAAAGCTATTCTTGGTTTTACAGTTAACATGCTAAAAGACACTGTAAACTGCAACAGACCTATTTCCTATGGGTTGTCTTCTCTTTGCCACTCAACAAGTGGAGCAATGTGGCCTGCCAGAAGATAGGTGCAATGAAATGAGGACTGGTGTCAACCATTCACAGAAGATTTTGTTCCATGTTGAGGAGGTGCCTAGAGGTGGAACTCATTTGAGAGGTTTTCCCGGACTTTGGAAGTTGCATAGATTGTTTAAGCATTTATTATGGATTACATATCATGGGTGAAACATACTTTGGTTTCTCGATTCGGTAATATGTATTGTCATTAACACTAGGTTTTGTCTAATTTAAGAAATCTGAGTCAGTTATCTGAGGCTGTGAGATCCATTAGCACATTCTTCTTCATCTGTAGAAAATTTTACAGGTTACCTAACATTATACTTTTTAAGAGTAGAAGTTTTTATCTTCGACTCTTGAAGATAAAAACTGATTAAAAATGTCTAAAATTATATATATAAAAAAGGGCGGGCAAATAACATTTTCACCACCACAGCAGTGGTCCTTGAAGAAGTTTACCTTCATATATATATATATATATCTCAATAAAATCAAAAACCAGGTGCTCTTCTTCATTCTTCCCTTCGTACAATGCATGTATTTCCTTTGAAAAGGGCTGGCACTGTAGAGAATAATGATTGAAATCACAAAGGTGACAGAATCTGACCCTGATGAGGGTTGAGAAGTTTGGCTGAGCACAGCAAAGGAGTGAGACCCTTGAAGTGTTTAGGGAACAACAGTCACCGCAAGAGTGAAGTGCAGGATGAAAGCAGCTCTTCGGTAACCCCGAAGATGTTAATCGCTCCAAGATGACAACTCCTCTGTTAAAATTTTCTCACTGTCACATAGGGTATGGAAATCTGGGAAAGGCAAAGAACATGAGGGGAATTTTGGATTGGTTTGCTAACAGATGTCTGTGGGGGATCAGATAGGCCATGTGGACAGACGTAAGGATTTAAACCATTTAGGAGATAAACAGGCAGTAAGAGAAAGCAGAGGTGAGAGAGAGCAGAGACCGGCTCTTCCATTGGTGTGGGGAACAGAGGCTGCCTGGATTAGGTAGCTGGGGTTAGGGAGAAATAGTCCTAAATCATGAAGGAGACTCAATGTCTGACGGAGAGATTCACTCCCAGCCCTCCAACAAAGCACTTGCCCACAGTGCAGTTTTAAACATGAATTCACATTAAAATGCAAAGATTTTTGTAGAATCAAAATCTCAGTGAAGAAATCTTTGTTCATTAAATACAGGCAGGTGATCAATAAGGAATGTTATTCATAAAAATATGATCAGAGAATATTCTGCTTTTTAAATTTGTTATTGTATAGCCACAGTGGAGTTTGGGTTTGTTTATGCCAAGGATCCCAAGAGAGATCCTCCAGAATATTTGAGGATAATCTGTGGGGATTTTTGCTCCCATCTGTGGCTTTCCTCTTGGAATTTAGTTGTCATGCTATAATCTGAGCATCACTTTAGGTAATTAAAAAATGTTTATTACCTATTTAAATGGAACTACCGTCACTGTTTCTGCATCAAGTTTTATGGGAGTAAGCCCATGAAACATCATGCAGCAAATTGGTCTGCATTGTTTCCAGGTTAGCACTGGTATAGAAAAGGACTAGAAAGAGGAATGCTCAGTATACACAAAGAGGAAAGCTGTGTCCTTAGGATACTTCTGTCTTGAGCACCTTTAGATTTTGGTCAGGATCCCTGCTGCTCTGCTAGCGAGGCATCTCAGCACTCTATGCTGTAAGGATCTTACCCATCAAGGAGGACCCATCTTTGAATTGTTTATGGCACTGTTAACTCATTGAATATGTAGATTGCTGGAATATTTGCTACTGGTTAAAGATGAGCACTCCAAACAGTAACTTTTCACTACCTCGTTCTGGGCTCTACAAGTCCCTGGACTTGCAAATTTGGACATCTTTAATAAAGTACCTTCAGAGGAACCAAAGGGAAAGAAAAATTATGCTGTGGACCTCCTAGTCCTAAGCAATAACTGCTTGGTCACTTGGATATTTAACAGTGGTTTACAAGCATTAATGAATTGGAGTCTCAATTACATCCTCAAGGGCAAGGAAGTATTATCTCTTTTTCCTCTCTACACAATTTGCAGATGGAGTGAGGGTAGCACAGCAAGGAAGGGGCTAATTATTTCTCATCTGATGTTTTTACCACTGGAATATATTTCCTCTTCTCTCCCTTGCCCCTTCCCTGAATGCCTGAAATTACAGTTCTTTTCTGAGTATCTTTTGATACATTAATGTTGGGAACCTGGAAACCCAAAGTTTTTGATTTGAAGTAATAGCCACTGAGAATTCTTTGAATGTAACACTTTTCTTTCCAACTCTTTTTTTTTCTGCATCACATCTCCAAATTTGTAATCTTTCAGCTATTACATGAGTGCATTTTGACTTTGCCCACTGATTAATGTGGGGTTAATAACTTTGTCCAGTGAATGCTGGTGTAAAGGAGTGGCTGCTGCTGAGTGTGCCTCTATTAATGGTACATTTTGATTGGTTTGGAGAGCAAATCATTGTGTGCTTCACCTACTCAGAAACAGCTGCTCCATGAAAAGACAGAGGAAGACTGTATCTTTAGGAACAATCTGTTTTCTGTCTGTAATTAATATGTTCCGGATTGTTTGGCTACTTTGGTTGGTGTATCACAAACTAGACTATTATGCTCAAAGCTACTTTTGGGACATCCAGTAATAGCTCCTTTTGAAAGCATTAAGAGCAACCGCTTTAAATCACTGTGGGTTTGAGTAACTATCTAGCTTTGCCTAAACCATGCCAGCTTTCTGTAACAAGCTGATGAGCTATCACTGGGTTAAAAAAATGTATCCTCGATTCACACCTCTCTGGTGTAAATCCTGTTCCAATTTTAAAAGCACCTTGTTATAACAGTGTTGGACAGAGGAATTCTTGAGGCTAAGTGACATTTACAGCCTATGATACTGGTGTATCTGCACTACGTATCCATCAACATTTGGCATTTAAGAAAATCTGCTCATCCTCGCATTGCCTGTTAAACACTCATTCTATTAGCAGAAACAAAAAAAAGAAAAAAAAAAAAAAGAAGAAAATCATCCTCTTTTCATTTGAGTTTTTAAAGGACAAAAAGGGGTCAGTTTGACCACAACAGTATGGAAGCAACCCCAAATGACCTTGGGTGACTGTACACCTGGAAGGAAAAGATGGTTTAAAATGGCATTTTTTTTTTGTCCACAAGTTAATGCTGAAATAACTTGCACTCTGTAGCGTGCACAGCTGTATTATCCCAGGGCAGTTTTTGGCTTGATGTGAATTTACACATCTGTCAGATCACTTGGATATCCATAGGCAAAATGCTGCACTCGGGAACATTGTGTGGATTTGGGATGTTTCCTGTAGGATCCGGGAAGCACAGAAGAATGGAAGGCTTGCCTTCTTGCCACATCCAGAGCTCCTTACTGCCCATCACCCTCTATGCTCCAAGGAACAGGACAAAAGCACTTCTGTCCACAGGTGATTTTAGGCTTCACTTCAAAACTTCATTCTTGAGTCAAAACCACGTTTTTCAGTTCAAAACTGCTTTTTCAATTTAAAAATTCTCGTGCACTCCCTCTGGTTTATTCCAAATAGTCGTCCCCAAGGGGTATTTGAATTTGCTTTAAGGACTAAAGGTTTGTCTGATTTGGTTTTTAGGAAACAAAATCTGAGCATCAGGCTATGATTTTTCGGGCTAATGATAATTTTGGGCTTTGGCCACAGATCAGGTTCCTTTCTTTTTTTTCTTTTGCTTCCTATATTGCTTCAGCCATTTCTATGTTGTCTTTTCTTCCTTGGGTACCATGCTGCAGTTGTTGAGCTCCCTATTTTAATATGTCTTTAAATCCAAGGGCATGTCCTGTGTCCTCTCAAGGTGCTCTGCTCTGCATATGATTCTGATTCTAATCTCCAGAGCTCTTCACACACTTTCGATGCTGTGCCATGGCCTGAGCTGGAGCCCTGAAGCCACACGATTCCTGTTACCAGCTTCCCAGGCGGCTTTTGGAATATTTTCATTTATTCACTATAGTGATTTTATACTACTCTGGCCTCTAACTTGCATTGGAGATTGCTGCCATGTATTTTAATGCATAATGCATTCTGGGATGCAGTTTGTCTACTGCTATGAAAAATATGGCAGTATTGTTCATATGGCAAATCATTTTTTAATTCATAACCCTGGGACAAGCGAACACAAAATTTCTTTAAATTTTATGGAGCGAGAGTGAACACAGTAGAGCAGAAAAGGTTTTTCTTGTTTGTGGAGCTGCACTGCAGCGTTCGGGGCTGCCGTGCATGTTGGTGGAGCAAGATGTGAGGCAGATGCACTCACTTTGATTCATTCTGGGGGAGGTTGTGTGGTGACATAGCTCACAGTGGAGCTGGCACAGCTTGCAGGCCTGGGGTTAAGTTGCTCAGTTTGTTTCAATTGGTAATTAATAAAAGCAATGGCCAATTTGACTTTATACCATGTGTCTGTCTGTGTGGAACCTGGCACATGCAAACCCTCTTTCTACCAAGGAAAGATAGTCAGTGTATTTTTTGATGTGCACATTATTCACAGGACTTGGAAATGTGTGAAGTTTTGGTGAAGGGGAAGAAGCCCCCTGGCCTCTGTTGGTTTTAAAGCAGTGGTTAAATACAGCTTTCAAAATGTTTCTTAAGTGCTAGTGTATGCTCACCTCCTACAGTTTCCAGATTTTTAGTAGACAGGTCCATCAGAATTTCAGGGCAGAATCTCAGCAGTTGGGTTGTCTTGTAAACCCAGAAGGGGCCACCAACATTTTGGTGCAAGACTTCCCCTCCCCACCCCTCAAAAGAGGAACATCTGCTCCTTAGCATGCTGCTCATTTCCATGGCAGGACTCCAGTTGCTCTTCCAAAGCAGAGCTCAGCAATAGTAGTGCTGGTGTCTGAGCTCTGGAACAAACCAAGTGGTTTGCGTGTGCTTTTGTGTGCCACGAGTTATTTCTACTGTGTGCTTATTTATAATAATGGGCATTCATTATTATGAGAGAGTCTTTTTGCTCAGGAATCTTCACAGTACACACTGTAAATGCATCTTGACAATGGTTTGCATTTGTATATTATGGGCTCATAATACGTATTTATTTGTGTGTATAAAACTGTAATACCAAATGCATCGTAAAAAAAAAAAGAAAAACCCAACAAAAAACAAAACACACAACGAAAAACCAGCAACATAGGAAATTGCATGAACAGTAGTTCCATTTAAAACATCATATCTTGGCCAATTTTGTTATGTCCAAATATCCTAGTCATATTGTAGACTAACAGCCTGCCAAATTTCACTTAAAAGCACAGCCAATTTTTAAGTTACAGAAGCACAAAGAGCAGTGGAATGTTCTTTTTAAAGACTCCTCTAACTTAAACAAAAATTATAAGGTTTTTATTGTTTTGTTTAAGTCCAAGGGAAAAAATTTGCTGCAACTCGTCCTGGATCACACTGCAGAATTTAGCATTTGGCTGCCTACATCATCAGAGTATGATCCTTAAAACAAGTTGATTTGCTTGCTAGAAGTTCAAAGCCCATGTAAAAGTATATCTATGAGTAAATATGAGTCAGTGGAATTTTTATTAATGGAATCCGGTTTTATTTTTTATTTATTTATTCCCACCCACCCTCAAAGCAGAGAAGTTCTCCAATTGGGCTAATAGCTAGAGATGTATTCTCCACTGACTGCTGTTCTGAATGTGGGTCTTTACAGATCCTTTATCTTGCTCTTTTCAGATTGTAACTGGTTATGATTTCTCACTCACAGGGCAATAAAGAGAAAGTTTATAATAATCCGAAGTAAGAAATACCAACTGATTTTTTTCTCCTATCAGTTTTAGTCAGGAACTATTATTAAAATACCTTAAAGGAAAGAAACTAATACTCAAATTGTGGATGTAACCTCAAATGTTTCATGAAAGAATTGGGGATTTTCATTTAAATAAGGTTTTGAAAAAAAAAAAAGATCCACTTTTAAGATTTGTCATCTACATACTTAAAATAATTTTCCACTGGCATCAAAGGAACAAATGCATGGATTCATTAGAATAATTACAGGAAAAAAGAGAAAAATGGAGTCAGTGTGTTAAAATCTCCATTTTAGCTCTCCATAGTGCCTGCCGTGTGGGGGGAAAATAGTTAATTAGGACAGCAAAAGACAGCACTGAGAAAATGTGCTGCGTGACAAAGGTGACAGAACTCGTAAAAAATTCGTATTGAATGAGGAAGTTATAACCATCACTATAAGGAGGCTTAAAAAAAAAAAACCCACAACAAACCTAAAAAAAGTATATATCTAAAAGCCCTCATAGCAATTCCCCGTCACTCTGTTAGAGTATTTCCAAGAGGTTACGGTTGTAAAATAGTATTTGTCTCTCCTGCGCAGCCGGCTGGATTCTCCTCTCCCCTCTCCGCGCCGCCTCCAGCCCTACGCCGGGCTGCCTGCTCTTTATTCCCAGCGCAGCTTTTAGCCCGCGTGGCCAATCGGGGCGGCAGCGCCGGCCCAGGATCGCGCTTGGTGCTGAGCTACAAATGTGATTCCAGCCCTGACAGGGGGATTATAGGAAACAGATGACTTACGCTTCTAATTTGTGGCCTTAAATTGCAAACAGAATTTCAGGAGTCGAGCGGAGTAATAAATGGCAATAGAGAAAGCCACACACAGCCAAATCAGTATGTGGTGGTTGTAGGTTAAACTAAATAGGAAGAGACAGGTTATGATGGTTTAGTGTATTACAGAGAAGAAAGTCTTAAATTACTAGTGCTGAGAGGTATTGCACTATGGCAGACAGTATTGCATTGTGTAGTCTACAGATATCACAAGCAGAACAATAAAAAAGCAGGTTTAGCATAAAACTTGTTGCTGGACATATCTTTTTTTCTCCTTAGAAATGGAAGTGATGTTTTATGTTTGTTTTGACCTTAACTATATGCTTGCCCCTTAACATCTGTTTTCTGCTGTTGCAGTTTTTCACACCAAATTAACTGTCAAGGCTTCAGATAAAATAAGTTAAAAATACTTCCAAATAATTTTTTGGTGACTTTCAGGACTAGAAGAGTGTCCTGTTACTCTTCCTGTCATGGATTGCAGTGCTTGTCTCTCGCAGGCATAAAATATACGCCATTAAACATTTTCAAATGATTAAAAATTAGAATGG
>JANHGB010027958.1:0-12768 GCA_026283785.1 Coracopsis vasa | reverse complement strand
CTACCATTTAAGTCATTCTATACCTGACTTAAATGCTTCTGTGCCTCTTAGTAAAAATTTGACTCATTATCTGCTCCAAACACTTTGTAGAAATAATTTTTTTTTTAAGAAAGGGGTAAATATTAACACATCTGTGATTAGACTGTGATTACAAAGTGGTTAAGACTGCTTTATAAAGAGTATAGCTGTTTATGCTTGCAATGTAATTTTACCTAGTACATTTTGCCATTATAGAAAACCTTGCCTAATGACCTGATACCAACATGTCAATGTTTGATGTGTACTGCTGCTGTTTCACTGGTAAGATATTACTCTAAGTAATTAAAGTAAATTAATTAAGTAAATTTCTTAAAGTATATTTCTGTAAATTAAAATAAATTAAGTAAATTACTTTGAGTTTATTTCTGCTTACAACAGTTACGTTCTCGCATTCCTTTACATGCTTAACTCTTCCTGTTAAGTCTTATTTTTTCTTCTTTCTTTTTTTTTTTTATCTTTCTTTTAGCAGAAGCCAAGGAGTAATAGTCAGCAGCTTATAAAAGACTACTCAAATTACGCAAACTGCAGTGTAGGTAGAAATTAGATTTTACTTGTAACTGGGGAGCTAGTACTAAGTACATTAATTATGTTATTGGTATAGATAGGCTTCCCCACTCCCCCCCCAGGGGTATTAGTTCCAGCATACAGATACTCCAGCATGCTTTTTAAAAAATCAGTTTTGTTACAGAAGAAGCATAGCTGCATTTATGTGGTTAGCTTAGACACTGCTTAGTACAGACAAGTCAGATTTATTCAGAAAAGTCTTCTCTAAGTCACTGTTACTTACTGTTGGGTCTACTTCTGAAACAACCTGCAATGGAATTCTTTGCTTGTAGACTCCATCCTCTTATAATATTGCAAAGAATTGGATACTAGAGTAACGGAAATCATTTAAGTGACATAAAGAGATATAAAAGCTAAAGTTTTCAAATTTTTTTTATTAAAATTCAAGGACACAGAGAAAAACAATGACATAGTTTATTTTTTAATGCAGCAGCCATTATGACTTAAGTTTGCTGCTGCAGGTCCCATAAAATTTTCTTTAATGAGCTGGAAAAGTGCTTTATAGTTGTTGGTGCTCTATGAACAAAAAATAAGCTTTGAGTTCCCCAATGCATTGCAGTAAAATAGCTAAATAAGGACAAGAATAAGTCGTAGGTTCAGAGGTTTGACAAGACACAGTGTATGTTGAAATTTCCACTCCATTTGTGTGCCCACTCCACTTAAAGGAATATGCAGGTTGAATGGCTGTAACACCCTTTTCCATCTGCTCCTTACCTGTAGCCTCCCCATAATCAGTTCCATACTCTTGTGGATCCTTTTCTTCAGTGAAGCATACAATCACATCAAAGACACAATGATACATGGAAGAGCTTTGCTGGCACATTGCCTATGCTTGGAAGGCCAAAGACTATTTCACACATTGCACGCTGCAGACATACAATGCAGCTGTGGAGCATAGCAGGAGTGTTTCTTATCTCACCGTAGCGCCTGTTTGCTCTAGTTTGAATTCCAGCAGCAAAACCAATTCCCAGTTGAGTTTGTACCTTATTATATACCAACCCTGAGAGGAATATTTAGACTGCAAGTTCAGCTGATTTGGCAAGGAAATGATGTCTTCTTGACAGACACCAAATTTGTGCAGAAATACTGGTTGAATGTTTTGCTTGCTTTTCTATTTTACTTGATCTATACAAGTGACTGCATACATGTGAGCAATTTTATGGAAATAAAAAAAAAAAGCTTCCAAATTAAGAATGCAAATCTTTTTTCAAAGATTTTTGAGGATCTTACACATTGTTTAATTCTTTCTGGGGAAGCATTTTGACTTTGAGTTATATACAGGACTACCTCTGAAACACCTGCTACTAAATGTCTTTGAGGACTCTTTAATACATTTTGAATGAGAAATTACTCATTGATTTTCATTCAATTTCTCAGCTGAATTGAAAATGTAGTATTAAATAATGACATTCTGAGCAGTGTGAGTAAAGTCTCTAATGGACTTACCTACCTTTTTGAATCTTGCCCCTTAGTCAAACAGTCTCTTGCAAAAGGTTTGCCAAATTCCCTGCATGCTCAAAAGCTAACAGACTTTTAATATTGCAAAACCAATAAAAGCCCCTGTTTGTGTCTAAGCATGTAGGCACCTATCTTCCCACTTCAGTTTCAGGGGCTTCAAATTCCTTATTTTGATAGATGAGGAAAAAAGAATCAAGCAGGAGCACCTCCTGCACCTCCAGTCTGTATTCTGGTCTCTTGTTTTTAGCATAAATACTTAAACATGAGGTAAGCTAATAATAGAAGACTGGAAGTGACTGTGACTCCTCTTACTGCATGCATCACAAGCCCAAAGTTATGGTTCTTCATATTTGTTCTCTGAATAGGTGACTTTATCATACAGTAGACCACATTAAACCAGATGCACTTCGAAAGCGTGTGTATTCCAGACAAGTGACATTACCGGACGTGACCACACACCATCTTTTGGGCATAGCTATGCTGGCATATTAGGTCCTGTGGAGGTTAGTCTGTGCTGCTTAGCCCATTTCCATTCAAGAACACTGGTTTAGGAAAGACATTTTTTATACAGTTTTGATCAACTGTGTTAACTTGGTCTAGTCTGAGTTTAGAGAGTGATTTTCATAAGATGCTGACCCAACAGAATGGGTCCATAACATGAAGAGGGAGCATAGGCCTTTGGAAGCATAGTAAGACATAGCCATACTTCAATTTTGCCTTGACATGACTATTAATTAAGAGTACTAAAAGATTAGAAACAATCTGTACTTCCTTCAAAGCCTTACAGCAGCTCTTGGAAAAGCTTAAATGCAAGAAATTAGTCAATGATCCATTTCTTAGTTTGACTGCTTCATCCTATTCTGCAAACACCTAATTGTATGGCCCCAGCTTTGACGCTACCCTAGAATTAGTTCAGAACATTGTAAGGGGTTTTATAAAGAATGTAAACCTTAGGAATTACTTTCTTCCAGATCTATATAGTCTCTCATAAAATGAGAGATTTGTATTTTTCTGTGTTTCTCCGTGCTGAGGGGAAAAAAAAAAAAAAAGCAACAAAAAACCTCAACAGAAAACAAACTCTATTTTGGACTGCTGATTCTCTAGTGCTGGTTCAGGTTGTTATTAGTTTACAAATCCAACACCAGCACTGACTAGGTGTACTTATATATATTTGCGCATTTTTCTTTCCTTAGCTGTAAAGCTTTATACTAAAATTTCAAATATGAATGCTTGGGGAGGGAGGAGCTTACACTGTAATGCAGCAGTATTTTTCCTTATTACTAATTCTGATTACTGCTCTGATCTAAGCCCTACCTCTGCCCTCCAATTCATCAGTAACCTACCACTGAGCAGCTGGGAAAAGGCAGCCATTTCGGTAGTCCGACAGTTCTCTCTTAGTGACAATATTTCCCTTTCAGAGTACTGCTTCTCATCTGCCTCTCTGGCTTGCTCAATAATCATAGACAATAACATCATGTAAAACATTTTACTTTGGTTATCTTCTGTTCATATTGCAAAGCTCTGGGGAGAAGATTACCCATCTTTTATTGACTAAGTAGGAGAGTCCGTATATACCAGAGATTATTATTTGAATTCTTTCTCCACCAGCTCTGAAGTATATTACTCTCACTTGAAATCAGACATCCAGATTTTGGGAATTTTTATTATTTTATTTTTTTTTTTTAGTTCCTTGCTTTAAAGCTGTTTCATGGCTCTTTATTATAAATTGCCAGATTGTGCTTTCTAACTGAAAATACATAGGAATAGTGTTAGAAATATAAAATGAATTCCAGCACAAAAATCCCCCACCTCTGCAGTTTCTCAAGGTTGATGGATTTTTGTATAATAATCTTTTTTTAAAGTCATGTATTTTTTATGAGTCTGAGACGCACCGATTCCAATAAGTCTTTGGGCTATAGAAATAGAAAAGAAACAGGATGTAATGTTGCATATCATAATATATGAAGCAATCATTCAAATGTAGCTTGCAGTAAGTCAATAAACCTCTACTGTATTAAGGCAACTGAAGTGTAGGATATTCATGCAAAAGATGTTTATTCAATGCATGTGAAGACTACCCTTTTTCTAATCCAAAATGTACCCAAAATGTATTGCTAATTCCTCTCAAGTAAACTAGTAACAATGTTGTAGGTACATTAATGGTAGTGAGAAAAATAGAGCATGGGCAGCTTTTGGTTTTGCATTTCTTCAAATATTAGGCAAAGTCCTGTGAATTCAAAATTCTGCATTTCTTTAGTCTTGCCTTGTAATAGGGGAAATTATTCCAGCTACGGGTGTGCGATTCTGTGTGCTCTTGCCAATTCTAAAGAACAAAGAAAGAATCTGAGAATGTATTCTTTACAGAATGTGAGGTCCTTTAGTCAGCTAAGTCTATGCTGCAGAGTCCCCAGAAAATCCTGTGTGCTTACCAATAAATATTAATGGTTACACAGTATAAATCACATATCTTGACAACTTTCCAAGGCACCATGGGTAGGTTAAGGTATTTTCATTATAGGCATTTAAGGATGCTATTTGGACAATAGTAGCAGCACTGGGATGGTCAAGCTGAGGGTCTGTTCAGTGCAGAATGGGAAACATGAGGCCCAGGGTGAAAATGCTGAATGCATCTGGCAGAAGATACAGTATGGGAAAGAAGTGACACCTTCTTGTGATAGCAAACAATGCAGACAAAGCTTGTCCCAGGGACGGGATCTGGGTCTGGAAATGAAATTGGGAGGAAAAGCTTTTCTTAGTGCAGGAGCAGAAACATGACCTTGACAAAGGCCACGTTGTGCACACAGCAAGAATTGTGCCAGATCGTGCACTCAGTGGCAATCCTGGCATACAGATGACATGTACCACATTCTCCTGTGTGATGGACATCCTGTTGTCACAACCAAAGTCAGAAAATTAAGACGGTTTTTTGTAGGGCTGGCTTTCAACTAAGAATATCTGCCAGGTTGTAATGAGGAAGCTATACTGATGTTGATGTTAGGACCAGTCCCTTGCATAACCTGGGGCACAGACGTCTGCTTGGCAGGAAAATGTCTCCATCTGCTGCTACTGAAACTACTTCTCTTTGGTGCGTGGCAGGCATCCATAAAGGCAGTTAGTGTATTTTATAGAAGACAATACTTAACCAAATCAGAGGAATGAGATTCTCAAACTTCCTTATCAAGGCTGTGACACAGAAGCAATTAAGCAAGTTCTGGTCAGACTGTTACAACTACATAGAATACACAGACACATCCAACTATTTTGAGACAATGCAAGAAAAGTGTCTGGGATGAACTCTTGCGTGTCTCCTCACCCAAGACCTATGTATTGATGCAGGAGTGCAGTGTGAGTCAGAACAATAAGCATATCATATTCACATCAAAAAGCATGTGATGTAAAAAATGAAAAGGCATAGAATTAATCTAAAATATCTTAGCTGTTATATTTATTTGCCTGAAAGAGAGAAAAATGTTCTCATTATGCTGCCCTCTAGGTTACAAGAGCAGTATTCAGACAGGGAGAAGGAGAGAAACAATGCTTTATGATTTTTCCGATAAAGCCAGCATGACTCAGATTTCAAACATTAAGTAAAAAATACTTATCACATGCTGATCACAATCAGTCTCCAAAGTAAAAAAGACAATGGGAAATCAATATACATCTCTGCTCATTTGTATTCTCTGAGCAGAGAAAGAGGGTCATGTAACTGAATAAATCACTTACTATGAATTCTTCATCCAGCTTTCACAGCCAGGGCTGAAGTCCCTCCATCAGTATCATTATATAATCTAATTTACATTTCAGGGCCACACAAAATTATGTATTGATAATTCATGGAGAAGTTTCAGGTTTTTCTCAAGGCAGAAACTGAGTTAGAACTATTTCCTGCTTTCAGAGGTGCAATGCCATTCTAGGGATCTCTGCAAGGAGTTTGTGAAGGGTAAGGCTCAAAAGGCAGAATTGGCAATTAGACTTTTAGAATCTAAATTAATGGAATAATTGCAAATTCATTTTATACCAGTGTAACATTTACTCCTTCCGAACTTGAAAACAGGCTAGAATGCTGTTCACTGTGCTTCTTCCTCAACAAAGTGTAGAAAACAAACCAACCAATTGTTTTATAAAATCCAGCTTTATAGCACACTCCATGACTGTTTCAGAGAACATTCTGACAAACAGAATGCAAGGGACCAGGGGCAATTTAATTATAATTTTGTGCATATGGAGGTTCACCAGATGGCAAATATCTTTGCTGCAAGAAGAAATCCTTGAAGACAGGGAATGTGCAAAGTTCAGATGGCACTTTTTATATGTCTGATGTTAAGTAGAACTGGAGCTAATGATAAATGACCTGGTAAGAAAGACTCAAAGGTGGATAAGACTTAGTCATAGGTTGAACCTATTAATTACCATCATGTTTATGCTTCTGAGTAATGCATTGTTAATTCTAGCAAGAGTGTTCACACTTCAAGGGTTGCACATGAGTACATTTAGATAATGCCAATAATAACTTGTTAGTACAAGGCTGAGAAGCCTCTAAACATCTGTCAGAAGTTTAGCTGTTTTTCTTCCGCTAGAGAAAAATACTTTCCTGGAATTACATGTTGTCTTGGATAATGTCATCCTATTTTCCAGTAAATCATAGTAAGAAATCTAGTGTGTGAGCCAGGATACAGATTTCTAGAATCCCACCTGTGTTAAACTTAGAGTCCCATTTAAGTTCCATGTAACACCTTAGGATATCTACTTTTTAGGTTTATAGTGAATTTATTAGGTACTCTTATCTTTAGCTTAATTTTTCCTGGTGCACTTAAGTTTAATTGCTTACAATTGTCCAAAGCATCTCTTCTAGGAAATAAAACACTAATACTCCAACAGTGGTTCATGGGGATGTAGATAAAGACAGGAAGTCACAGAGGGTGTAGGCATCCAGGACTGTGATCAGTTTCATGTGATAATGGTGATTGGAGGCACTACCTATTTTTCGTGCAATAGCCTAGTACCTAAAGTATTTATCTGGGAAACAAAAGGCCATCATGTCTATGAATATGATGGAGATTGTAATGCAGTTATGCAGTGGGGTGTCCTAGTGACAGCCTTGTCATCCCTCAGAATGTTCTTTACAGTAGCTGAGCAGATGAGGCATGCAGTTAGAAGAGGGCAAAACTGTGTTACAAAGTTTACTCCCTGGAAAATGTTATTCTGAGCTAGTGACAACAGAATGTAAAATACTCACATTGCTGGATAAAATATAAAATTATATAGGTGGATAGTTATAGAAGGTCTTGCTGTAGAAATTTGGGTACCAGGTACCTGGAGGAGTGATATGATTTAGGCATCCCCATAATCATTGAATGGTGGTGCTTTTCTCTCCTACACCATCTGACATTCTTAATCTTCCTTCTCCATGTAGCCCAAAAAATTTTGCACAGTTATAAGGAAGGTAGGAAAATGAGTAAATGGATGAAGGGTAGGCAGAACTAATCAACAATATATGAGCAGAGCTGTTCCTACAGAGCTTCCAGTGTCCTGATTTAAAAACTAACTTCTACTGCATCTTAAATTCTCAATTTGATTTTATCCAGATCCAGTCACTAGTGAATTGTGCCTCTTTTCATGCAGGTTCACTCAGAGATGAGAGTGTGTAAAAAGGCATCACAGTGCTCTATGCATGAACTCACCCTTGCATTGCTGGAGACTCCAGTTCAGAGACTTCCACATTATGTCTACTCATGTGAGTGTGGGGCCAGATGCAGTAAATATGTATTTAGTTGGTCATCAGTAGGGCTCGCTAGTTCTAGACAACACCATGCTACCATAATCAAGTCTAAACTGCTACAGTAGTATGCTATAGTATGTTGGCACTAGTTTGCATTACCTATGTTCAGATTGCAAAAGACAGAAAGAGTGAGGCAACAGGGTTTCATATTCATATCTATGAGCACATTTGAATATAGGAGAAAATAAGAAGTGATTCTGGCTACATCCACAAAATAACTAGAAAATAAAAATCATTTATATTTCATTCCAACTGGCCCTGACACCAGTAAGCGCAACAGAACAATCATCAGCCCTGGCAGCAGGCAGCTATCTGGAGCCAGGGATGTGGTCTCAGGGGCTGAACCTGTGCTGTTTTTTTAGGTTTTTAGTCTCCAAGCTCAGTAAGCTGAAGTACATGCATATTTCTGTGGGCTGCAGCCACATGCCAGACTACAGAGTGGATATATCTTGAAAAGTAGGAGGTCCTGCTACACTTAGCAAGACATTGAGTCACACTAAGGAAGACAATAATGTCAATTTTGTGGCATTTGCTCTGAAAGCTATGCAGATCGAAAGTGATTTTAAAAATACATATATTATCATTTTGTTGGTTGCCTGCAAGGAATTAGTTAAAGCAGTAAACAATTTAGAAATACATCTCAAAAAAAATATATCCCTTGCTTAATCTGGCTTGCTCTAAACACAATACTTTCTGCTATACTCTAGACTCCTCGTTTCAAGGATCTTAAGGCTGGGTGAAAGTTAGTTTACTAACTCCCTAGTCTGGATTCTTACTAACAGTCTGCCTGTAATTTTCCCCCTTGAAAACCCATAAAGACCTACTGCTTTAGACTTGTCTTCTGTCCAGGTGAATAAGGGTCAGTTGTTAAGGTGCTGCAATAACTTGCACTACCACAACAGAGTTAGGGGTACAGTTTAACTGATTCATGCTAAGAGGCTTATATTAAGTAAAGCTGCAAAATCATTATTACTGAGCTGCATTCAATTAATTGTGGACTTAGTGATCCTTTCATAGTGATATCACTGCATATCAACACACCAGCACCAGAATATAGGAAAAATAGCTAGAATACCTTCTGAAAAAGACAGGCTTGCTGGCGCATGATGTAAAATTTGGCAAACTATATGACAGTGTTTGAAAAGAAGGTAATCTTCAAACAATCATGGAATCACAAAATCATAAAATACCAAGTTGAAAGGGACCTCAAGGATCACCTGGTCCAACCTTTCTTGGTGAAAACATGGTCTAGACAAGATGGCCAGCACCCTATCCAGATGAATCTTAAAAGCATCCAACACCAGAGAATCCACCACCTCCGCTGGAAGAGTATTCCAATGGCTTATTGTTCTCACTATAAACAATTTTCCACTTGTGTCCAGCTGAAATGTCGCCAGAAGTAACTTGTGCCTCTTACCCCTTCTTTTTAACATGTGATTCCTTGTAAAAAGAGATTCTCCATCTTCTCTATAGCCACACTTTAAATACTGGAACATGGTGATAAGGTTTGCCCTAAGCCTTCTTTTCTCCAAGCTGAACAAACCCAGTTCTATCAGCTTTTCCTCACATGGCAGGCTTCCCAGTTCTTTGATCATCTCTGTGACCCTTATCCAGACCTTCTCCAGCCTGTCCACGTCTTTTTTGCATAGCAGGGACCAAAACTGAACAAAGTATTCCAGATGTGGCCTGGAAAGCACTGAGTAGATTGGGATAATGACTTCTTTATCTCTGCTGGTGATGTCCCTGTCCCTGTTGATGCAACCCAGCATCTTGTTGGCTTTGCTGTAGCAGCACACTGTTCACTCATATTGAGCTTGTAAACAAAAGGCAACTTTCTTCTCTATTTTGTAATGCTTATAGGCACTCCTAAACAGCTCTCTTTACTGCACACTGTCTCCCTCTCTTTTTAAACTAGCAATCTTTGTTGAAATACAGTAAAGTTTCTTCTTTATTTTTAGCAGTACTGCAGAGCACTGGATGCTGGGGACAGCTGGAGTGTGTGGGATGTGGCATGCTATTTATTCTTCTCACTCTGAGAAAGCAGCAGATGGGTGACTACTTTGTTAAATCAGAGTCCATGTATGGTGTCTTCCAGATGTTGACCACATGATCTGCCCTGCTATGGCATGAAGAACCTATTTCTGTGTGCCTATTTTTAAAAATTCTGTTTCATAAGTGCTCATTCCACCAAATTGCTGAGCTGCTGATTCACATGTGTCTTGTTTTACTAATGGAATAGGGGAGACGGGCTTTAAAAAGAAGACAACAACTGAGAGCATTTCATATCATTTTAAGTACTTTCTTTTTCATTTATAAACACACAACAGAGCTTTGCAGTCACTTTATTTCAAGTACTGTAGTGTATGTTTTAGTGGCACAGCATGCTTATAAATACATCAGCATTTAAAGGAGCAGCAATATGGCACCAGTAAGAAAGAGAATGACATTTTCAAGCCTTTATTAAGCAAAGGAAATAGAAGAGTGAACAGCCATTAGGTGGACAACTGATCAATACAAGAGGAATAAATCTCAGTGTCAGCTAGGAGGCATTAGCTATTGGACTTCTATAACCACATGGAAATGTTGAGTCATGCCAAACCCCAATCCCAAAACCGAGTCTTGCCCACCTCTTTTGGTTGTCCATAATCAGCAAATGGAGACCTCAGCAGAACTAATTCATCTGCCTAGGTGCATGGGAGACACACTGTGGCATGAGAGATAGAGTTATGTTGCTCAAATAATTGATGTCTTGTTTTCTTTCCTAAGAAGAAAAAACAGGTGAACACTTCACAAGTGAAGAAAAACTGCTTTATTTTCTCTAGGTTATGAAAAGCAAAGATTTGAAAACTTATGGTATTTTCAAAGAGTCAGGACAAATGAGTCTAAGCAGCAGAGCTTCTCCTATCCCAGGAGGCTCCACATGCCTCCACACTGTGCAGTGCATTATGAGAGATATATTTTTACTCAGAGAAGAAACTGAGACCTGAGGTAGATTGAATCTGAAATGAGTTCTCCCTTTACATGAAGGCTGCAGAGGAATGATAGAAAATAAAATTAATTCCTTTGCCATCTTACTCAGCACCACAAGGAGTGAGCAGATATCTACGCTGGGACTGTGAGAGCTCTGTTCCCAACGATGGTCAAAAGATAAAGCTGACTGTTCAGTGAAGCAGATCGAGATATTTCCTGTTCCAGCTACACTGTGGGACAGAGACATCCAACAAAACTTGTAGAAGTTTCTACACAAAGAAGCAGGTACTTGGGGTGGGTGCAGACTTGATTTTACAAGTACATCTGTTCTGTTTATTTTTTGCATCTTTTCAGTATTATCAACTTCTGCTCCATATGGATGATCCATATTGTGCCTTGGTGAAATGATACCACATTATGCTTTTATGCTTTTATCATCAAACACTACTCATGAAAAAATCACCAGGTTTGCCTAGGTTCATCTGTTCAATTTATTTTCCAAAAACTTTATTTTGAATAAAAGACCTACGGTAAATGTGATTTATGTAAATGAATAAAACAAAACAGTTATATAAGCTTTTTGAATCATTCAGATCCTTTCTGTTGCTGTTAAACCATATGAAATACTCTACCAACATACTTTCTTTTGGCTATTTTATTTCTAAAGTCTTACAGCTAAATATATGAAATAATAGGATATGTACAAAGGCTTTCATTTTGATTTTATTTCCATTCTCTATGCCAATATTTTCAGACAAAGCAGCTCTAATATTTCAAATAGAGTTTTACTTATGAGTTTTTCCGGTCTTTTTCCAAATGCCTGTTGAAATCGTTCCCTTCTCATTTTGGAAGTGGACTTTCTTTTCATCTTTTCATTTTTCTATTTTGTTTTCCCCCTCCAGATCTCAATTAAGAGGAAACAGGTCAAAAAAACCCAAACAAAACAAAACTAAAAACAAGTCTTATAACATAAAGAAGAATCTTGGTAACTTTTTAATCCTCTGTTGCTATTTCCTGAGTCTTTTCCCTTCTCTCTAGGCTCAACCTTGCATTTCCCTTAGAAATCCTCAATACCTAGTGACCCCAAGGATATTCGGGGGAGTGAGGAGATACATATTGGGTCACTGGTATTTGTTCTTGTTACATTTGAAATAAGAGTAAAATTTAAAAAGGAAAATAAAAAGAAGAGAAACTGAGCAAGGTCAGTAGCGCAACCTGGATTGCTAGAACATCTTCTGCAAGTTCTGCTGAAACTTTTCTCCCTGTCATTTTTTAGGTATGGCATCTTTTACTAAATGAAGAGTTTCTCTGACTTGTCACATTCATGCCCATCATTTATAATATGATTATCACTCCTTAACTACTCTTTTATGAATTCACCACTCCACAGGTTGATACTACTAAAAACACCATAAGTGAAGAATGAAGCTAGTCATAGAATCATAGAATTATAGAATAGTTAGGGTTGGAAAAGATCTTAAGATCATCAAGTTCCAACCTGCCCCGCCGTGGGCAGGGACACGTCACGCTAAACCATGTCACCCAAGGCTCTATCCAACCTGACCCTGAACACCACCAGGGATGGAGCATTCGCAACTTCCTTAGGCAACCTGTTCCAGTGCCTCACTACCCTCACAGTAAAGAACTTCTTCTTTATATCTAATCTCAACTTCCCCTGTTTAGGTTTTAACCTGTCCTATGCAAAGAATAAAACCTAAGTTTTAACCTTGTCCTATCTCTACAGTCCTTAATGAAGAGTCCCTCCCCAGCATCCTTATAGGCTCCCTTCAGATACTGGAAGGCTGCTACAAGGTCTCCATGCAGCCTTCTCTTTTCCAGGCTGAACAGCCCCAACTTTCTCAGCCTGTCTTCATACAGGAAGTGCTCCAGTCCCCTGATCATCCTCGTGGCCCTCCTCTGGACTTGTTCCAACAGTGCCATGTCCTTTTTATGTTGAG